>SNQJ01S0080216.1:47608-97018 GCA_010110895.2 Picea sitchensis | reverse complement strand
ATTGCTTATTTTCGGTCCAAGAGAAACTTAAATAAATTGGCTTGTGATCCGATTTTAAGTCTCAAATTTGATCTCCAATCAGCACTTCCTCCATTTTCCCACACAAATTATGTGAGCAAATTGCATAATCTACTACACTTGCTTTGTTGTAAGTATTACAAGTGAAATTACCGGACTTTTCCCATCTGGTCATACCGTTACAAATGACTAAATCGAAAACCCCACATAGCGTAAGCAATTGTTCTCCAAATAGATTGCAGCCTTTATCCTCTGAAATTTGTTCCCACTGATGATTGCTCTCTTCTGTAAGCCAGATAGGGTCACCATCTTCTTTGCAACAAAGAATGTTAGCTTGTTCACCTACAGTGCTAGCATTGAAATCCCCCACTATAAGGACTTCACCTAGCTGAGAATATATTGCAATATCTGTTTTTAAGGCTGCAAAGGGATCTTTGCGGTCAAACCCTCTACTTTTGTAGATTTTTGAAACTTGCGGCGCAAAATAGCATGCTGCAATTCTGATGTGATTTCCATTTTCTGATATTTTAAGCCAGACAAATTGCTTATTTGGGTCTTCTTTTTCTAGCTGAATGAAACAACCTTCTTTTTCTCTTACTAAAGGAACTTGGGAAATCATCATATCTCATCAATGAAACAATGACATATTACTACTAGTTTTCATTAATCCTGGTTTTAATTTCTTTATTGTATATGAGATTGTTGAAAATTGAACTTGTTGAATATGATCTAAAATCTAGTCTTTTTTGCATTGTTGTATAGGAATGTAATTTTTGGTATTTTTCTAGAGCTTAGATGTTGACTCTATGTGAATTAGACATCTCAAGGATATGTGATTAAGTAAAGATAATAGTTTGTTGAAAATTGTAATTTTTTTGTAAAGGAAGAATAGATGCTCTCCTTTGGTATCGAGGCCATTAGAAAAACACTCAAATACCAATAAATATTTATAATTGTAATTTTATGAATTTTAATAAAATTACTAAATTAAAAAATAGACAATGAAAAATAATTTGAAAAATTCCTCCAACATTCTTTTTCTCTTATATAATGTTAAAATCTTCACATTAAATTATACAAATATTTAACATTTAACGTTTAAATTTAATATTCAATTATATAAATATTTAAAACTTAAATTTAATATTCTCTTAGAGAAATCCTAAACTTTGTCCATTTCCAAATCAACTTTGACATCTCCAATATCAATAATCAAACCCTCTATTTAAAACATAAACATTTCTTATATCTTCACATACCATTCACATAAAATAAAATTAAAGTTTAAATTTAATATTTAATAATAAATATTTAAAATTTAAAATTAATATCCACTTATACTAAAATAAATCTTTAACTTTATCCATATCCCAATCAACTTTAACATCTCCACTATCAATAATCAAGCCCTCTATTTAAAAGATAAAAAAAAACTTCCTTTTATAAGAACCCTTTAGAAAATTACCTTCCATTAATATTTAATTTAAACTATAAAACCTTACCTTCCATTAATATTTAATTTAAACTATAAAACCCCATTGTAACTCCAGCCTTCACATCACAGTGAGAGTCGACTTAGAGGGTCATACGCACCTCCCTTAACATTAAGTTATAGTTCGGAATTGTGCAAAGCTTGAGGGAGGCCGCACACGTGTTGTACAAACCATACACTCCTCCAATAGGCAATACGGTGGTTTTGTGGAGTCTTGAGGTTATATGTTGATGTTTAATTCCCTTACTTGGTTGTTGTAGTCTTGGGTTGGATCGTTTGCTACGTAGGACCAGCTCATATTTTCCTTTTCCATTACTTCTCGATTTCTTGAGAGAGCTACAAAATTACCACTGTATTATTTATCGACCTATCTTCCAAGTGTTTTTATGGCATAAAATATGTGTTATTGTTTGAGGGTAGACAATTTTTTGGGTGTTGGATGAGTGTTCTTGAGTCTAGGATTATTCAGGTTTGACGAGCTTTTCTAAAATCTTGACCTCACATGGGAAATCGCATCCATGGGGCATCTTTCCACCCAACAAATGCATCCCTTCAACCTAGGTACTAATCCCCGAAGTAGGGCTTAAGCTCAATAAGGGTCTAAGATAAATCACCAAGCACTCAATAAGTTTACTCTCTTGGTCATGTTATCCCCTAGCCTAGGGATAACTAAGGAGATCATGTCTCGAGGCCCACAGGTCCTAGACATGGAGTGTCGAGAACCAGACAACTTAAGCATGGCCCTGGAGGGCCCCTCTTTTCTTCAATGCAGTCCACATATCACCAGCAGCAATATTCATCACATTGGCTTGGTCCTAAAATGGCAAAGAGTCTTGCTCCAAGAGGTAATAAATCTGGGTATCATGGTATGTATTGCTCTTATTCTTAAAACATTTAAACATGTTGCATTGAATCTTTCTGGATTTCATAACATTTGCTTGACTTTATGCTCTTTGCCTTGTTCAAACCTGGGAGGGTCACATGGTGCCCTAGTAAGTTGGTTTCCTTTTAGGATAGGTTGTTACCTAGTGGATCTCTGAAGAGACGTCGGTCGTTCTCTCCATACTTGCCATTTTCCATCTTTATCCCTTCCATCTACCCACATTTTTTGGCATTGGGGAAGGGTCCACTTGGAAAGGGTTGTACCTTACCTCATGGGAAGAAGGGGCTAAAGGCCCAGGGGGAAATGTAGCTGGAAAAAGTTAAGAGTTGAATTTAAACCTTCGAGATTATTCGCCCATAGATCCTCGAGAAAGCACTGAAACGCTTCTTAGCAAGAAAAGGGGACCCACATATGAATAAAACACTCAAGGAATTTGTTGGTGGATAGGAGGTCTCATCATGAGTTGGCCTATCATGACCATGAACATGTAGCGGTATGACACTACCACCCAACTAGTCACCAAGCCAGGGTAGTGGCTCTTGGTTGCATGGCCAAGAGAAAGGAGCTCGCATCACAAGCCAACCTTCTCATTTCCGTGAAATGTTTGTGGGTGACACTGCCACTAGCTAGTCACCAAGTCAGGGTGGTGGCCATCAACTCTATCATTGGAGGATGAAGAAAGAAAGCTAAAAGAAGAAAGCAAAGATAAAAATAAATGGCAATCGGTGGGATTGGAAACATTTGCATCCATGACAAGGTGTAACTCACCCTCAACAAAGGCACCCATAGTTGAGTGTTACATTTCCCTGTTGTCACATGCACCCCATGCCCAAAGTTTTTTCCCTCACCACCTCATACGCTTGCATGATTTGGATCAAGCTCCACTGGGGAAACGACCTTGACTTACGGGAGACTGGCCCAATAGAACACCCTGAGACCATTCCAAACCCTAGACTTGTCAAGTTGCATAACTTTTTGAGCATTTGTTTGGGTTTAGGGGGGGTTTAATGCACATGTTTGGGCATTTTAATTATTAGATGTGATTTACGTGTTATGGTGCCTATGACTTATGGACCCCTGCAGGACGTACTTGTTGTATTTGCAAGACCTTGTCGGTAAACAGGTACATGGAGAGATGACTAGCTCGGACCTTCATGAGGGCTCAAATCCCATTTGATGGATGATGAGACCCCAGCCAAGGGACAGGATGAAGATGAAGGGGTTCTTCCAAGAAGAAGAAGGACGTTGCCTTTGGAGGCACTTTGGTGGACCTAGACCCAAGCGGTTGTGTCTTTCCCACCTGAACACTAGCCTTTGGAGGCCTTGTACGTCACCCATACAGGCCTGGATGTTTCTACATGCAGTGGTTGTCACCTTGGGGGTAATCTTGAGGTTATTGGCACGTGTGGGCAGGGTTTTGGCCTTTGGAGGCCCAACGTTTCACTCCTTGAGCCCAACATTCCATGACAGAGGTCCAACGTCAACCTAGAAGGGCATGACGTCACCCCTAGGAGGGTCTTTACATGCAAATTTATTTTATTTTGTCCAAAATTTAATTTTGTAAGAAACTGGTCAGGTCGGCCCTGATATTTTCACCTAAGCTAATTAAAGGTCAAATTTTGGTATAAATAAACATAAAGCGACATTCATTTTATCATAACTCTCACTTGGGAGAGTGGAGGTCTGAAATTTTTTCCCTACTAAGGGTTATTGGCTGAAATAAGGAAGGCGCTACTCTTTTAAGGCTTGTTTCTTGGCTTTTGGATCAATTTATTGGAGTATTTTGGCAATCTAGCATTGTTTTACATGATTATTCTTGGTGCAAGTAAGTAGATTTTTTACTTTGTCATTGTTAATGGTTATGGTAAAGGTTTGCTTGCTCATACAAGATTATGAAATTGCATGTTTTAATTGATGCTTGAAGTAAGAAACTTAAGGTGCTAACTTTCTTGCTTTTCATTTAACAAGTTTCATTGAATTGGTCTAGTAACTAGTGCAACCTCTAGAGCCCTAAAGTATTAGCACTTTAGAGGTTGGGGTTAAGTTATTTGCATCATACTTTCATCCATAAAAGTTTAAGGAGAAGAAGGCGCTAGGGCCTAGAAGTACCTACACCCTAGCTACCTCCCTTCTTGTGGTCAAGAGTCTAGGAGGACTAAAGATATTACTCCCTCTAAAACCTCTTTTCCCTCTTAGGTTTTGTGCATAATCTTATGTTATTAGCCCTAGAAAGAACCGCCAACTTTGACTCCATTATCCCTAGAAGGCACTAATCTTCATTCTTTACTATTGATAAGAATCATAACCCTTCAAATCTCTATTTGCTACCCTATTAACCTAGCTTAAATTCACTAACCTAGTTTAGAATTACTAACCTAATACTTGTTTCTACTAGTACCATTATTACAGCCTTACCTAGCAGTCTTGCTAAGCTTAATAACCGAACTAACTAACCCTGAAAATGCACAAAGCAAAGTGATATCACCTTGAAGCTTTGATTTATGTCTAATTGTTATCTAAGGGTGCATTTATGAAAGTACACTACAAAAATTATAACTTATTTTGCTGTTATTATTGTCATTGCTAAAACCATCATTTCGCAACACTCTCAACCTCATTTCACCATATTAATCAACCCAAAATTTGTACAAGGCAAAGTACTATCAATTAGAGCTAAAGTGTGTGTTTAACTGCCTTCATAAAGTGCAATTTTGAGGCTTAATTATAACTATCACAACTTTTTATTGTTGTACTGTCATCTCTAGAAGCTTATTTGAAGTTCATTTGCTAGCTAAGATATATCCAGAATTTGCATGAGGAAAAGTAATATCAATCAAAGTTAAATTGTGCATTTAATTACCTCTACAAAGTGCATTTCTGAAGATATATTTCAGTTGTCATACTTTTCCTTTTTACTATTGTTACAGTCATCCTTGGCAAGTTGTTAAGGTTTATTTGTTGGTTGATACATCTCTAGAACTTGCATGTGACAAATTGTTATCATCTTGAAGTTTTCGATATCTTGTTATATTTTCCTAGAATATATTGCAGTTGGTATTATTGTATTAAATGTTGTTATATATTTGTTTCTTGCATACACTTGTTTATTATTTTCATTGCAAGTTTATTGTCTTGTCGAAGCATCATTATCATTTGTGTTTGCCTTAACATTTGTTATTGTCTTGGTTAAGGGCAGGTACATTCCTTTTATTTCTTTGCTTCACCGTTCAAGATATAAACTTATTTGAGTGACCTAGAGAGAGGGGTGGTTTGCCTTACACTTTTCCCTTGGATGTCTCCCTTGGAGTGGATTTATCCTTCTCCTAAACAGAAAGGCATATCCTATTGAGTTGGCAGTGATAGGATTACCCCTCGTGTTACACCAATCTTGCCCCACTTTCCTTGGGCTTTGGGCAAGTACAGATTGTGTGATAACAGGTCCTATAGACCAAATCATGGATCACACATCCAACTTTTTCAAACATGTCAAATCAAGGATCATACATCCTACTGATCAACCATAGTGTGGTGGAGAGGCTCCTAGATTTACAACAACACCATAACTTGTAGGGTTATGGTGTGTAGTGATCTTACTACCACTCAGAGCCCCCGATTCAAACCAATGGGGGGTCAAGATACATACTCGGTAATGGTGTCCCTCTGTAAAGATTTTAATACCACCCTAGCCCCTGATGAATACCCTTAGTTAAGCAAGTATCATACATGACAGTGGCATACTATGGGCCCAAAATTAACAATTACCAAGCACAAATGAACATTGATATTCCCAATTGGTCAAGTACAGTCTCAATCCCATCTACCCACTAAAACTAGGCTAGAGGAACTATCAGGTTGCTACCACAAATTCATAATCAAGATAGATCTCTTGCTCAAGGTAGAAATTCCCAAAGATCCAACAATAGTCAACCCCCTCGCACAAGGCAAAAAATATTTTTTTAAGCTCTCAAGGATGACAAATCCCTCCTAAGAATGTCTCTTGGCTTGCCCATACCCCCTACCAAATCACACATGGGGCGAAATTAGGATTAGTAACAAAAGTAAAAATGACATAAAGTGGGTAAAATGTGAATTACAACTCATTCCTCTTAGCCTTTTTACCCTAGATCCATTTAAGAATCATTTTCAAGTCACTTTTCCCCTTCCTAGCATATTAGGTACAAGAATTAAGTAGTCCATCCTTATTGAACAAGAGCCCCTTTTCCCTTGGATGTGATTTCTACAACTTTAATTAGCATCCATCAAGGTTACTCCCATCATCTGACCTAAGTTAGTGCAGGTTTTAGGAAGAAAACTTGTAGTGCAAGGTCAACCTTTCCAAGGAATGATCGTAACATATGTACACATATCAAACATGAGCCATAATGTATCGTAAGAAGTATATCCCATCAAAGAAGTGGTCATCACAATTCTTAAGAAAACATACATATTTAATGCTAATCACCAGTAGAAGTAATCTTCAAGGAAACTATCCATCACTAATAATTATTAGGGGTACAATCATCAATAAGAATCATTAGGACATAACTCAGAACTCGCAGGGGCAACTCAGGATGCTCATAATGGCTTCAGCAAACAGAGAAAGGAAAAGATTCAAAGTTCCCAAAACTCAGTGAAAATGACATGATCATGAAGAGTGCGTCGCAAGATTTCTAACGGTGCAAATGGATCGTCAAACGGAGTTACGAATTGAAAGATATTCGCAGTCAAAGTTTGGTCAACCTAGCCCAGTCAGCAGGGGATGAGTCAGCATTCGTACTGTTGACATCAGCATCCATACGGATGACATTAGCATCCATACAGAACATGTGGCAAGAGCATGAAGGTGACACCTATCATGTTGACATCATCATGGTGATGTGGCAGCACTAGAGGCTGCCACGTGTCACCCAGTTTTGGCATTTGTGGGCTGATTCGTGGACCAACAGGATTGTGCCACATGGCAGTATGTACGCTAATGTGGCATGATGACTTGGAAGAGGACAATGTGGCCCAGTGGGAGGTTTCCACGTGGCACAATCAGAGTCTTCCACGTGACAGGCGAGAAAAACACAATGACAACCCATGAGCGGATTTCAAAAAAAAAAATAAGTTTGGCGGGTCCGCCAAATCTGGCGTACCACGCCAAACTTAGGCACGATATAACCGTTGGGATATGGATATCGCCACTGCTAAACATAGTGGAACAACCATATATTATATATATACATTGCAACAACATAAACCCAAAAGGGGGAGGCCCGCGGGTTTGACCCCAGGACCTCCTCCCCTCTATGCACCTTAATAATTTTGCCCAAACCAACAGGCCAACAACCTTGATTTGTATTGAACACCGCGAAAAATATTTAAATGTTGAGTCTGCCCAACCAGAGTAGGACGGTGTGCGTACAGTACGACCTTTTGGGCACACATTTCTATGCAGTCCAGTCATTAATGCAGGTTGCAGAGAGGGCATGGAAACCGAGACGAATTTCATCTTGTGCCTAGAAGTTCCAAAGTCAAATCTAGGCATGGAGACAATCATTTTTGGGTAATTCGACGCCACAAATTCAGTGGTGTTGTCTGTTTTATGATTTGAACATTATTTTTGCAGCTTGATTTCAGAATGAGGTATACTTATGTATTTTGCCAAATTCTTTTGCTGAGTTAATGAAAGAGCCTACCCATTTGAGAGCAGGACCCAGAGACATAGTCCACCAGGGACGAACTCTGTTATCAAGTTTTTGTGTTCATATTTGATGCTTATGTCTCTTCATTTTGTATCTTTCATTATTTAATGGTGCACTTTAATTTATGCTCATTTTAATGCAATTATTTATAATTCACTCGATGAAAAGATCCTGAATCATGCACTAGGTGTGTTACAATGGTCAAAGTATAGATCAATTCATCGAAGGCATAACTCTCTCATACAAACTCCATTCCTAGACTTTAAGTTGGTGGAAACCTCTTAATGAAATCTTCAACATAAAAGTATAAGAGACAACGTTTCAAAAGATTTCCCCGCAAAAATGTTGTTTAATCCCTCAAATAATCTCTAGAAGCTTTGACACCCCAATCACCAAATCAAGATATATCCTCGAGATGATCCCAACAAGTCCACGACTCTAATTTTCCTCTTTATAAAGTACTAAAACAAATGACAAATTATATAGTGATATGTTTCATATCACTAGGTGGTTTATCCCCGGGCTAGTGATCACCACACTTGATTTTGGTTGATTAGGAAGCAATTGCCTACTCATTATTTATTCATTGCTTGTTATTGCCAACCTTGCTATTTTATATGTAGATTGCTTAGTATCTTACTCTCTATAGTAATAAAAATTTAACCATATGCATTGTAGAAAGATGCAACAACTAGTTCAAGGGGTTATCTCAACCAATTATCACCAATGTTGTTGGGCATTTGGCTAGTTCCATGCTAGTAGTGCTTGGTTCAAATCCCACAACTGAGGTGCACTAGTCTACATTGAAAGGTTTACTAGGGATGGCATTCATGAATGTGGGGAAGCATCACTTGGGTTTTCCCATGAGGCTTTCCTTGGATAAAATAGAAAAACATGTGGCAAGTCCTTTGTCATAAATATATATTTGATCATGGGGGGGATAATTTACTCCTTGGTGCTGGTTAAATTTTCAATCACTTCAATCTCAATAAACAATTCTTCTAGCTATGAACTAGTAGAGGGACCATGCTCTTCTTAATTTGTAGTTATAATACATCTATCTAATGGTATAATCATGTTGCACAAGGGTTGACAAGAATCTCATATGTTCCTTCACAAGTAGTACTAGGAGGATGGGTTCATGACTGGAAAACAATAGAGGACTTGCATTTGTAGACACAAATGAGAGTTGAATGGTCCCTTTATATTTATATGTTGAAATATAATGATATTGCCTTAAATGATTTTGAAGATGATGTAAAGTGGTCTAAAAACAAAGCCTTTGGAGTACTAACAACAAAATTAGGGTATGAAGCCAAGATAGAAGAATATTTTAGAGAGGAAAGGGTTTGGTGGTGGAAGTTAATTTGGAAGTTAGAAAGTCCCCTAAAAAACAAAGATATTTCTATGTTTAGCTTTAATCAACAAGATTTTGGCTTGGGACAATGGCTAGAAAAGAAACTAGAATGGGCCAAACATGTATGTTTTATGTAAGGGGTGCAATGAAACTGTTGATAATCTCTTTGTTACGTGTTCACTCTCAAGTTCTATTTGGAAACAAATGCTACATTTAGTCAATGGTTCAACAACTTGGGACAAACACAGTCTCCTGGATTGCTTTGAAATTTGGATTAAAGATTATATAGTATCAAGCCATAGAGCTTTGCCTTGTTATGTGTTGTGGGGGGCGTGGTTATCTAGGAACAATATCATTTTTTAAGGAAAAGAATTGAAAATTGGTTCGATAACTCATATCGTTAGATTATCTTATCTAGAAAGTTGGAAGGAGCCAAAACAAAAAGCAAAAAATATTTTAATTGAACCTGCCATATATTTATTTTTTCATTGGGGATTCTTTGATGGGGTTGGCCAAGGAAAC
This sequence comes from Picea sitchensis, assembly GCA_010110895.2. Lineage (NCBI taxonomy): Eukaryota > Viridiplantae > Streptophyta > Pinopsida > Pinales > Pinaceae > Picea > Picea sitchensis. Next base: position 87,059 of record SNQJ01S0080216.1, on the reverse strand, counting down.
CCGAGTATTTTTGAAGTTGGGGCCATCCTTCATATCGACGAGCATCATTTTTTAAATATAAAATATGATGCAAGTTTGGGAACCAACAAAAGAGCATAACTTTATGTTATTTGGATTCTTCTGAAAACAAGTGAAGACAAAGGAATCAAACACGTAAAGATCCTAGGAGATTCAAAATAACTAATGGACTTGGCTAATCACAAGAGTCATGGCTCAAATTTGACTCTAGGTCCAATCATGAATTCAGTAATGGAGGTAAAAACCCACTTTGATTTAATCTCCTATATTCATATTTATATAATATTCAACACTAAAGCAAACTCACTCTCTAAGGGTGTTCTTACTTTACAGGAAGTTTTGTTGATAGTGAGAGAATACAAGGAGGGTATACTATCCTCAAAATATCTGTTTTCAATTTTTTGATCTTAGTTGGAAGTCGATAGTTCTGGTAGTTTTGGAGGTTTAATTTAGGGGTATTGTTTGTTTTAGATTGTGCTATTACTAATGTAATTTTGAAGGCAAGTAAGGAAGATTTATGAGCCTTATTTGTTCTCCAAAGATTGTAATATGTAGGGGGATAGGTTGTAGACCATTTATAGTCCTTGGACTTGAGCGGATAAGTTATGTTTATGTATATTTTGATTTCAAACTTGAAATATCAAATATACATTTTTTTCTTGGAAAAAAATGGTATATCATCATGCACATGATCAAAAGGAGATGCACATAAATTAATCACATGTATTTTTTTCTTTTTGAAAGAACTTGACAACTCTTCAATAAGAAGGATTGTAATAGGGTATACATTGCATCGATCCATGGACAATCAAAAAGCATTACATACCTAAACTATTGGTTAAGGATTGGAAAATAAATTGTAACAATGTGGCAAGATAAGTTAATTGAAATAGAAGTCTTTCCAAGAGGAATTCCATTTTACAAAGGCAATTAAAAAATGAAAATTAAACCCTTGAAATATTCATGTAGTCATGACAAAATGTTCAATACCTAGTGTGTCCACAAGGGAATTAAACACATCGTTGTGTGTGGAACCTATATCCATAATCACTCTCTCAATTGAGAGTGAATCCACTTTGCGTTGTACATTACATGGAAGAAGAGACTCTCCTCTTTTTCTTATCATAATTGTGGACAAGTTCATATTTAATGAAACCTTTAGGAAAAAGGCTTAAGTGTTGAAAGAAGACATAATGAAAGAAAATTTATTTCATAAAGAAGTTGTATGACCAAGCATAAGGTGGAAAAGTTGACATACTCTCTTCTCAACTAAATAATCAGATCAAGACATTAATCTCATAGAAGGAGCTTAAAGTTGAGTTCCAAGTGAAATGGGCATGGTGGCAATATGATCTGTTCAAGGAAAATGTTCAATTTCAACACAAATAAAGCCTTAATATGGAGTAAATCTTGACACATAATTCAATTTATATAGAAATAAAGCCTTACAATGGATTAAATATTTTCACATATTTGTTAGAAAGTAAGAATCCATATGATATGGTTTCTCTCTAAATCCATATATGGCATTAAGGTGAAAAAAACAACCCAATGATATATATTGCAATGAGATACTATTTAGAGAGGAAAGTTCAAATACATGCTTATATGCAAATGTTAGCTTGGGTCTATGTGCACAAATGCTTCAAATTATTAGAAACGTGGGATTTGTTGAAAGTAGCACACCAAGTTCCTACAACTTCTTGGTGAAAAAGATGGACAAAAGAATCTGTGATTATTATTGTGAAAAGATGGACACAAGCATCCATAATGATCGTTTCAACAAGTTCTTCAAAAGTAGAATGAAGTTTTATTTAAGCTATACTAGGGAAAGAGAATTGACTATAGATAGATAATTCAGTAGATGAGAAAGCAAGGAGAATTATTACAATCAATAAATGGGGCAATTGATTTGATGTTGAGGTTTGATTATTACTCCATGGCTAATTGGTAAAGTCGTTGTTTTTACATGGGAGAGGTGTGAGGTTCAATCTCTCTTCCTCATGTTAAAGTGGATAATTTCACTATGCTAATGCAAAATTTAGGTTCATATCTCACCACATACCAATCAAAAACATTTTCACATACCAAATAAAATGAGATCGAGGTTAGTAGAGTAGTGCAAAGACAATAAGTAAAATGCATTAGATCTTTGAATTGCTTATTGCAATGGAGTGGATGGGTTTCTTATTCATCACAATAAAACTTACAATTGCTAAAATGTTTTCTTTAGTGTCAAATCCATATTGGGTCTCAACCTACTACACATGAATATCTTTCATCAATTGTTTCCATACCATAAGGTGAATGGGACCATCCATTGGTTTCTCTTTCCATTTTGTTGTTGCTTCCTTTAATTCTCGGGTTATTGTTTTGCGGGATTATGGTTTTGTTGTCTTCATTGAGTTGGCTTGTAAGATAGTAGGCATTCTCACAATGTTAGTTTTGTACGTTACAGGATCTCATGCAACACTGTGTGGCAGAGCATTTGAACTCCTTCAATACTGTGGTAAGTCAGTTAGTATATGTTGAGATTAAAATTTCAGATGAAGATAAGTGTATCAGTTTACTGTGCTCTTTACCAAACTCGTGGGATAGTCTGGTTGTGGCCATAGGTAGTAATAAAACTGCCTTGAAGTTTGATGAAGTGGTCTCATCCTTGTTGTCGGAGGAGATGAGACGGAAGAATATGGAAGGACAGAGCACAGATGCATTATTTGCAAGAGGACGCTCTCAGGAAATAAATAGATCTAAGTTCTCAAGTGGGAGATCTAAGTCTAATGGTAGATCTAAATCTCCTGGAAAAATTTTAAAGGTATGTTGGAGATGTGGAAAAGAAGGGCACTACATGAAGCAGTGTAGATCCAAAGTTGAGAAAAAGAAGGGATCTGAAGAATCTCCTTCTATAGAAGAAAAGTCCTCCAAGGAAGAAGGAGGGGATGTGTACTTGGCTTCTTCAAGAACACATGCAGATCATGAGGCATGGTTGGTTGACTCACGTGCATCCTTTCATATGAGTCCCCATAGGGAGTGGTTCTGTGAATATGAAAGGTATGATGGAGATAATGTTTTCCTAGGTGATGACTCGACAACTAGAATCATAGGTTGAGGAAAGTCAAGTTGAGGCTCATAGATGGAAGGATTAGAACACTACCTGGTGTTTTGCACATCCCAGGATTGGCCATAAATTCGATTTTTGTAAGCCAAATGGACGATGCATGAGTAAAATCAATATTTGATAAGGAAACCTACAGGATGGTTCGAGGAGCAGTGGTGTTATTGAAGGGAGTTCGGTTTGGAACTCTGTATAAGTTGCAAGGAAGCACTATTGGTGATGGGTGTAATAGTTCCATTGTTCCTGATATTGGAGTTGAAGAAGAAAGAAATCCTACGGTCTTTGGAGAAAAGGTTATGTTGTGGCATCAAAGACTAGGGCATATCGGAGAGAAGGGTCTTCGAATACTACACGACAAAGGTATGGTTGAAGGTATGTCTAACTTCTCTCTGGATTTTAATTTATGTGAACATTGTGTATATGGGAAGCAGAATCAAGTAAGATTCCCCTCTAGTGCAACGAGGGCGGAAGGAATTTTACAACTAGTTCACAGTGATTTTTTGGGACCTGTGTCGGTCCCATCATTGGGAAAATCTGTGTACTATGTCTCATTTATAGATGAATTCTTGAGGAATACTTGGATATATTTYCTCAGGAAGCAATATGAATTTTTTGATAGGTTTAAAGAGTTCAAGGCTCTTGTTGAGAATCAAACAGAGAAAATAATTAAGGTGTTGAGGACACATAATGGTGGAGAGTTCTACAGGAATGAATTTGAAGAATTCTTTAAGAAGTGTGGTATAGAAAGGCAGAAGAGTAATCCATATACACCTCAACAAAATGGAGTTGCAGAAAGGATGAACAGGATGTTGATGGAAAAAGCAAGGTGCATGCTCAGTGGTGTCGGGTTAGGGAAAGAATTTTGGGTAGAGGCAGTGGGTACTGCATGTTACCTGGTCAACAGATCACCCTCATCGGCATTGGATGAAAAGACTCCACAAGAGGTATGGACTAGTAATAAACCTTCTCTCACACATATCAAGGTATTTGGTTGTGATGCATATGTTCATGTTCCAAAGGAAAACATGAGTAAGCTAGATAAGAAGGCTAAAAAGTGTATCTTTCTTGAATATAAAGATGGTCTCAAAGATTATAAGCTTTGGAACCCAGAAACTAAGAAGGTAGTGTATAGTCGAGATGTGGTATTTAGAGAAATGAAGGATGTTGTTAAACATGAAGTACTACCAAGTAAGGAAGAATAAGAGAAAATAGAGTTTTATTTAAAGGATGATGAATTAGACTCTACAGAAGAACATGAATCAGAAGAAGAAGATCCTCATACTCTAGTATTGAGGAGATCGGTTCGAGAAAGAAGGCTACCAGAAAGGTATACTCCATCTGATTTCTGTTCATATTTTGATTTGTCTATTACTGATGATGATCCTAAAAATGTTAGGGAGGCAGTGGGTTCAAAGGATGGAAATCTCTGGAAAAAGGACATGGACAAAGAAATGACAGCCTTGGATAAGAATGAGGCTTGGGATCTAGTGGAGTTGCCAACGGGAAGAAAGCCCATTGGCAACAAATGGGTATTTAAAAAGAAGTTGAATGCAGAAGGAAAAGTGGAGAAATACAAAGCTCGGTTAGTAGAAAAGCGTTATTCACAGGTTGAGGGAATTGATTTTGGTGAGATTTTTTCTCTTGTTGCCAAGTTAACCTCTATAATATTTATGTTATTTGTTGTTGTTGCATTTGATTTTGAAGTAGAACAAATGGATGTGAAGACAACATTCCTGCATGGGGATCTGGAAGAAGAAATCTATATGAAGCAGCCAGAAGGATTTTTTGTGAAGGGAAAGAAGGAGCTGGTATGTAAGCTAAAAAAGTCCATGTATGGTTTAAAACAATCACCAAGGATGTGGTATCAAAAATTTGATACTTATATGTTGGGACTTGGTTTCACAAGAAGCAAAGAGGATCATTATGTGTATTTTAAATTAATTGGTGATCATTTGATTTATTTGGTCTTGTATGTGGACGATATGTTGTTGATAGGAAACAACAAGGAGATTATCCAGGATGTGAAAACTCAGTTGTCCTCTAAATTTGACATGAAGGATCTCGGTGCATCAAATTTCATTTTGGGCATGGAAATTAAAAGAGACCGGAAAAAGAGGAAACTCTGGTTAAATCAGAGAAAATATGTCGAGACAATATTGCATAGGTTTAATATGTAGGAATGTAAACCGGTCAAGGTTCCTATTCCTGTTGGTGTAAATCTATCTGCGGATCACTGTCCCAAGACACAGGAAGAGGAGGAGGACATGTCGCGTGTTCCATATGCATGTGCAGTTGGCAGTTTGATGTATGTAATGGTTTGTACTAGACCGAACATTGCACATGCAGTGGGAGTTTTGAGCACGTATATGTCAAAACCAGGGAAGGAGCATTGGACAAGAGTAAAAAGGGTTTTCTGGTATTTGTGTGGCACTGCTAGCTATGGTTTGTGCTACCAAGGAAGATAGGGATTGGATAGAATGTTGGATATACATGGCTTTGTGGATGCAAATTGGGCTGGAGATCTGGATCGTAGGATATCTACAAGTCAGTATGTGTTTAACCTGTTTGGATGAGCAAAAGATAGGTTGTAGTGGCACTTTCAACTACAGAAGTTGAATACATGGCAGCCACTCATGCAAGTAAGGAAGCATTATGGTTACAAAGATTGTGTTTAGGTATTGGGTTGGTGTAGAAAGTTGTAAGGATAGATTATAATAGTCAGAGTGCAATGTTTTTGGCAAAGAACCCGACTTATCATTCAAAGACAAAGCATATTGATATTCAATATCACTTTGTCAGAGACATGGTTGAAGAAAATAAAGTTTTGTTGATGAAGGTGGACACTTTGAAGAATGTTGTAGATTCATTAACAAAATCTGTGAGCGCTGAAAAGTTCTCTTGGTGTAGAGGATCCATGGGCATTGTTGCCCTGGATTGTTGACTATGTAACCCTGTAACCCCATGTATGAAAAGAAAACAACAAGTGGGAGAATGTTGGGTGTGTGTTATATTCTTTGCATGAGTAGTAGTATCTCTGTTGCGTAAGGTGCACAGGGGGGTTTGAGCGGGGATGCAGGGGGTGACAGCCCCCCATGCAGGGGTTCGGGGGCAGCGCCCACGAGAATTTTTTTTTCCTCAGGAAATGTGTCACATTTTTGCCTCGGTTTTCGTGTTGCCTTGATTTTCATGTCCATTGTTGGGCGATTTTTTGATAGATGGTTTTTTTCCAATGGTTTTCTATTTCCGGTTAAGGAATTAGAGTTGTTGACTAATCCAGGTCATTGGGTTAGGGTTTGGGATGTCGTTCGCTCCTATATGTATATTGTATTGTAAACAATGTATCACTATGAATGAATATAGAATATGTTGGTTTTTCCCAGTTTGGGTTCCAAGGAAAAAATCTGTGTAATGTTTGTATTTTTCCATTGTATCTTTTCTATTCTTTTACTGAAAATTTGTTTGCAGTAAATATTTTACAAGGTTAAAATTTACACTTTCAACTGATAAAAAAGATCATCTATCCTTGGCAAAGGATACTTGTTCTTCATAGTCACCTTATTCAGTTGCCCGAAATCAATTCATAGCCTCAAGGTCATCCTTCCTTTTCACAAACAATACTGGGGCACCCCAAGGTTACACACTTTGGCATATAAACTCATTTTTCAAAAGATCTTCATGTTGCATTTGTAATTCTTTTAGTTCTGGTGTGTGTTGGTTTACTTATGGGCTGACCCAGGTTCTAGCTACAGGATTACCAACTTCCCTTCTGCCATCGACCCTTTTGGATTCCAGAAGGCAACCCAACGCACAAAGTGCACGACATAGTCTCACCCAAGATGGCTTCAATGGGTGGCCACGGGGCTCAAATGTCTGCAACCCTGGGATGGGATGGGTTTCTCTCTTAGAGGCATTAGATCCACTTGACTGCTACCCTCGAGTGCCCACATATTATGCTAAATCTAAATCTTACCAGTGACACATCATATAACCAACAGACTTCAATAACCATTATAGTAGCATGTATTCAAAGATAGGTATTCATATACTGTAACATACGATTTAGATCTACTCACTAGCTATAACATTCATTTCCTTAGTGTGCAGTAATATAACTTTTATCAAATAATATATCCATCATAAAGCTTGTTAACCCAAATATAAGAGTAAGCAATGCAACCATAAATACTGCAACCATTCTAACATAACACAGATATACCTTGGTTCACCCCCTCGTGGGCTACGTCCACAAAATTTGTCGCTTGCGTTCTTTATTCATATTCTTGCAAAATCCAGTGTTGTGCACTATACAATCCTTCCTCCATTACATTCGATCTCCACAGATCACAAAATTCTCTCAACAAGACCTCCTACTCAACTAAAGGATCTATTGCAACCTCAACAATACACACCAACCCTCTCATGGTCTCAATACCTTCTACTTATACAAAACTGGGACAATGCCCTTACAAAAACCCTAACCCTAAGTGGATTAAGTTTGTCCACTTTCTCCTTGAATTAATCTTGGTTGGTCGACGATCCAACTGTTCTTCAAGTTGGCGCTTGTCCACTTTCCAACTGCTCCATGACAGTTTGTCCACTTTGTAAATTATTTTCTCGGCGCTGCGTTTCCTCTTTTTTCGGTGCTACTTTTCCTCTATTTCCAGCGCACTCCCTTATTTTTCGGCGTTGTCTTGAAATCTTCAATATTTCCTTGGTTTTCTCCCAAAATTTACCTGTGCCAACATGCCCCCAACACTGACATTGTGACTCATCTCAAGTCACTCACGAACTCCTACATCCTTCACTGCATGTGTCAGTGCTCCATACATCCATGTTGCTTGTTAGCATTACTCCTGAGCTTGGTTTCTCTTCTCCACCATGGCTTATACCATATGTGCAGTGACTGGAGGCTTCAATATATATCCTCCCTCCAAGTCTATCTATTCCACTTGTGATTTTGTTGCGTCAATCTCCATGATCAGTTGTTCAGCCTTGCCCTGCAGAGGTTCCAACTGAGCTTGTATTCCAATTTTGTGCACCTGCATTTCTTTCTCCTCTGCATGTAGGCTCTTCATCTCTCCAGTTGTCTTAATATTTTTGGGCAGTGAAAACATTTTCTGTCATTATTTTAACTATGCCTTTATTGCATGTACCTTATCTTTGCTTCCTTGTAGCTCCCGCAAGCTTCCATATTCTAAGAGTTCTGTCCACAGCTGGCCACTGTGCTCCAACAGTTCTGTCATCCCTTAGATAGCCTGCGCTATATTTTCTGCAAGTTCTAAGGCGTCTTGTTCTTTTTGCGCTCGGACTTGTGGAGGATTAGTAGGTAATGCGCGCTCCTCCAACTCCTTTATCTGGTCCTTGTATTTCTCTAAGGCCTACGTTATTTTCCTCATCTTCTCTTCATAAGATACTCCCTCTGACTCTACGTTGTTTGGGATGGTTTGGAATATTATGCTAATGTGATTCTCCATCTCTTCCAATTTATGTTGCGCTATCTTCTTCACCTGCCCTTCTTGGCTAACTGCTTCCTTCAGTGTGATATTTTCTTCCTGCGCTATCTGTAACTTTGTCACATTAGACCTTGCCCTTGACTAAATTTCCTGCGTGACACTAATTTGTAATTTATAGAGTACCTTCATCGGGATCTTGGGCAATGCCAAGTCCAATGTCTCGATTTCCTTCAGAGGCTTATGTGTTGCCTCCTCATCGATAAAACAACATCTCAGGGGTTATGATAAAACTAGTGCTCCCCTGCACTGTAATTTGTATTGTTTCTCCAACAAACACTCCTTCCTTAGTTTTTGTTGGTTTCTCTTTTTGTGGCTGCTCTGCCCTGATCCTTAACTGATCCAATGCATTTTTAACTTCCTGCACTTGTTCCAAAATCAAAGCCCTGTTCTTCTCAGCATTCTCCCACACCTCAAATAGTCGATCTTTGACTGTTGTGGCTATTAGTTCAACATCATCTGTTGTCAATGATGTTTCCAGTGGTTTGTTATGAGCCTTTGCCTTATTTTTAGGGCCACTTGCTCGCTCACGTGTCCTCTTCCTTTGGGTGTCTAATGGCTCAGATGCCTCTGGCATCCGTGTATACATGCATGCATCTTGCCCAATTTCTTCCTCCATGTGTATTTCATCTATCTCTATCATTTCCTCTCCTGCGAGCACCTATTGTTTTGTAACTCCTGGTGTTTGTCCTATGCACGGTGGCCCTTGTGTGGAACCACCCTGTATTTTCTTTTGTGTCATACGTTTATTTTGGATTGGGATGCTTCCCCCCACTTGGCTTTGTGTTGTATTCTTCTTCTTGCTCACACCTTTTGTGCATGTTTGTTGCGCAGGGACTGTTTTGTCCTGCGTCTAAGTCTGTTTTCCTGGCACTGTCCTTGGGATTACGGAAACTTTCCATTCCTCAGGCCACTTCTGGACCTCCATCTGTATATCATGTGTTTTGACACAGTAACTCGATTGTAGCCACTCCTTCGTTGGATCCCTCTTTGCCTGCAACGACATGTTGTGGTGTGTTGCCTGAAAGTTTGTTATCTATCCAAACTCTTGGACAGTCTCTGGTGAAATCCTCCAGGTACTGACTACTAGCTCCTAGATCTCTGATAAATACCATGTAAATGTGTCATTGTTTTCCTTCTTCCTCTTTGGGTCTGTTGTGTTGCTAAGAGAAGTGTAGCGGGTTGCGCCACACTTTCCTATCCTTTCTATGTACTCGTTGTACATTGGTTATTTCCACCCTATCAATGTGATGAGGATGAGTAGCCACAAGTAGTGGAACTCAGATCCCCGATATTGTGTGTCTTTACAACCCTCCTAGAATGAATTGAGCAAGTACGGGGCCCAGCTCATCGAGCTCCCCTTCGCACATTGCGCTACAGCTTCTACCACTCATGCTGGCACTTCTTCCTTTCTACACTTGTGCATCAATTTACACCTTAGCAGCCTTGTGAAAAATCTTTTCGCAGGATCATTGATGTCATTGATCTGGATCCCCCTATTCCCTCTATCTGTGCCATATTTTGCCTTGATTTCATCGCAGATGGCCTTTGCTTTTGTCTATCCTCTAAGTATTGCTCTGGCTTCTCCCCATCTGTGGGTAGCCCAGTGATAGTTGAGATCAAGTCCACATTGAGAGGAACTGGCCTATCTATCAACAAAATTGCTCCATGCACCCTTGCTAGGAGTTGTTTCACACATCCATTGATGTGTTTACCGCACCCAAAATGCGGTATATCTAGCAGATTCATTATCCATGTGTTGTAGAGTCCCAAGATCCACTGTGTAGGCTCCAATAGTAACGCACCTAATGGGCCCTCTCCTTTGCACTCCATGTAATTTTGTTGCACCAAACCCAAGAATTTGATGGCATCTGCAACGTCATGGTCTGAGTATTTCATAGTGTTGACTCCACCTACCATTTCATCATCGATCTTTACTCCCTCTTGGATCTGTGGAATCACTATTGCCAACTCCTCATGTGTGCATTGTATGCCTTACGCACTGCTTTCAGCTTGCTTTTTCTTCTTCCCTTGGGGGGAGGACGCCTCGACCTATGGTACATCCTCGTGTTTTGTTTCCTGTTCTTCTTCCTGGTTTAGGCTTTGTTTTGCTGAACCCGTGGCATGTTCTTATTGTTGTGGCCCTTTTCCCCTAGACGCATCAGATTCTTTCCTTGCTGTGTCCTCCTCCAGCTGCTCAACCTCTTGTGATGGGTTTCCTTCTTCCTCGACCTGCGTGTTATGTGGCTCATACTTCGGCGTCTGGATTTCATCGACATCCATGATTGTTGGCATGTCATCTGTCACTATTTGCATCACCTGAGCGCTATTTCTTGTGTTTCGTCCAACCCTGCTCGATGCTCCAACTCTCGGTGGTGACATCCTGTTAAAATCTGGATTGTTGAACTTTAAATCTGCAATGGCTATCACGAATTCTCACTCCTTCGCGCTTAAACTTTGCTCTTCGTTCTTCTCCTTGACGAAAAAAACACAAATAACCACATTTTCTCCATTTTTTCGACTTTATAGCGAGACGATGTACTGGAAGCTATTTTGCACTGACAGTTGTCACTTTTTCCTGTGCGCTCCACTTTTTGTGTCTGCCGACTATTTTCCAATGCACAGTGTCTTGAATCCTGGTTTTTCTGCGGTGCACTGTTAATGCTAGCAAATCTATTGCATCAAAAACCATCTAATATTCTTCTATATTTTTGTCTTTTTGTTATATTTCTTATTTTTATGGATTTTTTTGTCTTTTTCATCCAACATCTACTATATACAATATGTACAATCACACCTTATCTCTTTGTTTTTACCTTAGGTTGTTAGTTCGACTGTCTTGATACAACTTCAATCAACTGCCATTCACCAGTCCTCTGATATTCTTCCCTACAAGATCTTTCAATTGCACAACACCTCCATTTGTAATGGCCTCTACCCAATAAGGCCCTAACCAATGCATTTTGAACTTCCCTGGGTGTTGTAAATACCTGTTGTCATAGAGGAGAACTAGATCTCCTTCCTTAAATCTTTTCTTCTTTATGTGCCTATCATGCCAAGCTTTCTCCTTTGCTTTATGTACTTCCTGGTGAAATACTGCTAAAATTTTGTCTTCTTCCAGCTCCATCAACTGATCCAATCTTTCCTGCGCAACGCCTTCTTCTGTCATGTTGGTTATTCTTGCAATGCACAGATTAGGTATTAGATAAACCAATGGAACCACTTCTTCCTTACCATACACTAGTCTGAACGGTGTATGTCATGTAAGATTCTTGCATGTAGTCCTGTAAGCCCATAACACTGCTGATACCTTCAAATCCCAATCATCCTTATTCACATTGTAAATCTTTGTCGATGCATTTTCTAGAATCTTGTTAAAAGCTTCGACTGTACCATTTGCATGGGGATGGTAGAGTGTGCTCTTTTGATGATGTATCTCGAATTATTCTGTCATAGTTCTGATTGTACTATTAATGAAATGAGTTCCCTGGTCACTCAAAAAAATTCTAGGACATCTGAATCTGGACACCACGTTCCCAAAGAGAAACCGCGTTGCAATCATTTACTAGAGTTGTTTTTTCCCACTTGGTTAAGTATTATGTCGCAGTGATGATGTATCTATCCCCTGATCTCCTTGCTAATGGATTAATGGGTCCAATGAAATCCACAACCCATTTATCAAACACTTGTAACGTTACTTGGGGCATAAGTGGAATTTCCTCCCTTCTGGATGGTTTCCCTACTCTCTGACAGACATCACAGGTCTGACAATATTCCTTTGCATCCTTATTTATTGTAGGCCACCATAATCCTGCACACAACACCTTTCGTGCTATAATATTTCTTTCATAGTGCCCTCAAGCTATGCCTTCATGTGCTTCTGGTAGCACCGTTGAGTGTTCATGCTCCATCACACATCTTCTCATAATTCCTTCTGCACCTAACTTGTATAAATGACCTGCAATCAGTTGATAGTCTACAGTGCACACTACCAACTATTTTTTCAGCGCGACAATAAATTCCTTGGGAGCCATTCCTGTGCTCAAAAATCCAACAATGTCAGCAAAATAATCATAAGCAATCTGAATAGAAAATAAGTTAGCATTAGGAAAATTCTCCTCCAACTTATTTGGCTCCTCTCCATTAGTAATTCTTGATAGATGATCTGGTCCTGCATTCAACTTCCTTGGTTTTACTATGATTTCAAAATCATATTCCTGAAACAATAACAACCATCTACATATCCTTACCCCCAACACTGGCTTGTTAACTAGGTACTTCAAAGCAGAATGATCTATAGACATCTTAAAATGTTGACCCAATAAATAATGTCTGAACTTATGTAAGGCATATACCATAGCCAGACCTTCCCTTTCGGTAGAATTATAGTTCTGCTCAGACTCAAAAAACTTTCTACTAGCAAAAGATATTGGGTGATCAATGTCTCCTTCACCTGGTTGTGCCAAAATTGCTCCAAGTGCAATGGATGGAGCGTCCACGTGCACATGAAATTCTTTTGTCCAATCTGGAAAGCCGAGAATTAGTGTTGTCACCATATTCTTTTTCAATATGTCTAAGCTCTATTGGCATTCATCATTCCACTGAAGCTTGATGTCTTTCTTTAGTAACTTCTCCATGGGCACAATAATCTTTGCATAGCCCTTTACGAATTTCCTAAAGTGTGGCTCAATGTTTCTCTCAACTGGCGCACTGACTTTGGTGGTGGTAAATTGACAATAACAACAATCTTTCCAGGGTCTACTATCAAGCCATGTTTGCATACAATGTGTCCAAGTAGTATGCCAAATGGTGTATTGAATATACATTTCTTAATGTTCAAGGAAATCTGACATTGCCTACATCTCTCTAACATTAACCTCGGAATTTCTACATGGTCCTTCAATAAACAAAATATTGTCCAATCATCCAAATAAACTTCTAAAAATTTATGTATAAAATCCTTGAATTCAACTACTACTACTCTAGAAAATATTGTTGGTGCATTCTTTAAACCAAATGGCATTATTGTGTATTGATATGACCCCCACCGTGTTGCAAATGTAGTTTTGTACCTATCCTCTAGAGAAATTCTAATATGATGGTAACCTGAAAATCCATCTGTGAAGGAGTACACTTCTTGTCCTCCCACATTCTCTAAAACCTCTTCTGTAAATGGAGTAGGAAAGGGATCATGCATCATTTAATTTCCTCATATCCACACATATCCTAATCCCTCCAGTATTTTTTTCCTAGACCACCATTGGACTAATCCACTCTGATTCTGCCACAGGCTCTATAATTCATGATTATAGCATTATGTCAATTTATGTCTTCACCTTTTGCTTATAGATAGGGTTTAACTTGTATGGTCTCTGTCTAACTGGTCTTGCATCTCATCTGAGGGGTATCTTCATTTCTCCAAGTTCTCCTGCTACCCCTTTCATCTTTGAAAATGTGGCTCGGAATAAGTCATTATACTCGTGTAGTAATTTAGTTATCTTTTCCATTGCCTCACTAGCCCAGTAATCTCCAATGTTGGCTATCTTGGGCTTCTCTTCAGATCCAATATGGACCTTCTTAATCTTAATAGGTACATTGAATTCTTCTGATTGTAATTGAGGTCCTTCCAAACCTCTTTCTCCTTCCCCTTCTACTATATGTATGTCACGTGGGTTGTCTTCTACTTCTTCATCCTCTACGACTTGATAACAGTAAACTAACTATGCAAGTGTTTATTTTCTGTAATCTCTATCTATTGTCACTGTATATACCCCATACTCTTCAAATATCTTCTTTTTGATCCTTTGTAATGCTAGATCCACCCATGGATTCTCACTTTCAAATGAAAAAGTCTTAATAAAGTTTTGTTGCACTGCTCCCCAACTCACAGTTTCTTTGTGCAGTTCCTGCTCCCTGTACCAGTTACTAGATATCCCTTCTAATGTATGAATAAAGTAATGCATCCTTTCCCCTGGTGGTACCAATCTCCAGTTAGTGACACAATCATTTATGTGATGTCTTGAGTTCCCTCTTCCATCAAACTTATGTAAGGGTCTATCATGTTGACTCCTGCAAAATCTTATGCGCATCAGTCGCTTACACCGATACCAGTCCCAAATTACCTCCTTATGTGCACCCCACCATCATGTAGGTGTGTCTCTCAGTGCCATGTCCAACACTAGTAATCTATAAATATCCAAAACCTTTGATTCAAACTCTGTCAAGAAGTTTTCTAAACTTTTCTCTTTCGTAAATACGGGAAACTGTGTTACTTCTGTCCCAATCCATCTTACTGCGTGTGTAACTCTGACGCACCTCCTAGTAGAGACTTCATGCAATCTTTACTGCCAAATTTCTACTCCAGTATCTGAATCTGACATGTCGGAATTGATACTCCTCCAACTAAGTACTCCATTTGCAGTTGGATTCAAATAGTCTTCTTCTCGCACAGTCATCCTATACAACTGGTTCACATCATCCTCTAGAACATTTTCAGACACAAGTTCTACATATCTGTCACAATATAAGGGATTTAAAGGTTCTACTACCCTAAAGTTCCCAGCTTCAAATATCATCTTTCGATTCTTTAAATTAATTATGGCTTGATTATCAAAAGCCCAATCAATTCCCAATAGTGTTGGAAATGGTATAGACTCATCCACCATATACATTACTTCAAAGTCTGTTGTGGTTCGCACACCATCTAAATCCACTATTGTATTATTCAATCTACCTATGGGAATCACTCTCTGCTGGTTTTATAGCTTCAATTAGATATTGGAATACCCTAGTGTAGGTTCTCCCATTGCTTCCCAAGTCTTCCTTGGAAAAATGTTGACATCTGATCCTAAGTCTAGGATAACATTTCCCATGTTAAAGTCTCATGTATTCGCATTCAATCTGAACTCTCTACTAGTTCTTTTATTTCTATGGACCTGATTGATCTTCTTTGGTTCTGTTCCTAACCCTTCTTCTACGCTATATTTCTCGCAGATACTTTTAAACAAATCCATGGCATTCTTATCATTAAGTAATTTAAATCAAGATTCTAGGAAATTCTTTAAGTTGCTTACTTTCTCTGTTTTCTCTCCTTTGTAAGTATGATCCAAAGATTGAGGCATATCAAAAATAGGAGTATCATACATCTACGTAGTATTCAATGTGGACGCTTCATTCTCCTTTAGGAACTCCTTCTTTGCTTCCTTAAAAGTTTCCTTCTCCTTCTTTTCATCAAATTGTTGTTGTGGCTGAGTGTTCTTCTGAATCCAACACTGAGATTCTTTCTTCTGATCCTATGCATTTTGTCATGTCTTTACTCCTCCTCTAGTCACTATATTGATGTTCCTCCCATGATCCCTTATTTCTACAACAATCCACTGAACATTATGGTTATTTAGATTCTACTTCTCCTGGATCTTCATCATTAACTTCGGGCACTCTTCTGTCATGTGATCTGTTGTGCGACAGTACATACATGTTGTTGTTGGTTGGGGACAATCTCTGGCATAGTGTCCTTGTTATTGACAATTATGGAAGATAGTAGGCCCTCTGCCTCTTCCCATTCCTTCTCTTCCTCTACCTCTGAATCCTCCTATGTTCCCCTGTGGATCCATGTTATGCTGATGATATTGTGGTGCCTGATTATACTGTGGGGGTTGTTGAAACTTTGGCACTGCTTGAAATTTATGTGCATTTCCAAATTGTGGCACAGTCCGTCCCGCCATCAACTCAGCCTGCATATTGTATGCATCTGAGGTTCTTTCCTTCATTAACTCAAGGGTTCTACAATTTTTGTCTTCATGTCCTACTGACTTACAAAAGTTACAGAAAGTACTCTTCAGTTATGTCTTGTCTTCTGCATCATAGGGCAGTGATACAGATCATTCCCATGTGTCTTGTATATTTCACACCAAGGACCTTCTATAGGCAGTGGATTTGGCAGCCCTACTCCCAGGTACTACGCAAATGTCAACACTCATTCTTGTGATGTCCCTCTGATCTGCACAGGGTACACCACACTGCTTCCCTTTTCTCCTTAGTTTTATTCTGATTTAATTACACTTTAAAGTTCTTTAGGTCTTCCTTCAGCTCCTCTATGGCTAGATCTGTCTGCTTATACTGATTCTCTTCTAACTGCATCATTGCTTTTAGTGCCTCTGCCTGGGTTTGAAATTTTTGTTGTCTTAGAGGATATTTGAAGTGTGGTAACAGAGAGTTTATAAACAACTGTCTGTGTTTCATGTCAGAAATGTGATACTTCAATCTACCTTTCAATGTCTTGAACTTCTGATCGATGTCCCACATGGACTCTCTTAGTTTTTGTCTAACCTCAATCATCTCATTCATAAATTGATCCTCTGATCTTGGCCTCTAAAAATCCATGATCAGTGCCTGCTTGATCTCTTTTACTGTTCCTGGAGCCTCCTATGGATTGTTTATTGCTAGACTCATATACCAATCCAACCCGCATTTTCGGAACGTTATTTCTAGTTGCGTTACTTGTGTTTCCTCATCAATGACTCTTTTCACTTCCCATGTTCACTCACACATGAATAGGTGCTTTTATGGGTCTTTTGATCCATCCCCATGAAAATATGGTAATTTTATCGTTGGATCTACGCCTGCCATTGTCGAATGTGTTGTCCCTGCTCCACGCAGTACTACTATCTGTGTACTATTTTTTCGACTTGAACTCCCACTGGTGTTGCTACTGGTACTTCCACTTGTACCGCTACCTGTAATGTTTCTAGTACTTCCACTTGTACCCTCACTTCTATTATGATCTCCTAGATTCTTCTGACCGTCAGTCACTTGTTCTCTAAAAAACTCTTTCTTTGCTGATGTGTTAGTCGTACATGGGGTTGTAGGTTCTACACTGATTCAGATTTGGACAGGGGTACCTACTTCCTCATTATATCTCTCTCCGCTAGTATTTCTTTCATATTTGGCGTGCAATATTTCTCCAATGTGCTCCACAATACGAATATCCTCTACCTCTTCCTCATCACTCTCCAAGCCTTCCCTCTCGGCTACTGCTCATTTCTTCCTATTGAGCTTATACTGGTAGGGTCTTCCACTGCGCGTTGTTCCTGCCTTCTGCATAATTTCCTGGATCTCCTCTTGATCCATCATAATGGGATATTTCTCTTTACTGTGCTCTTCTATATCCATTTCCCCCTCCATCTCAGATCTTCCTTAGTGTTTCCCCTAACTCCCCCATGCATGAAGGAAAGTTTAGTTGTCTGATTCCATAGTTAATACCCCTTTATCATGCAATATTGTCTTAATCGAAGTGTACAACGAATTGATGTACCTTCCCCTTGGACCCTTAAGAAATTCCTGCTCTGCTACATTATAAGACTTTGATGTATCTACTGCAAACGCAGTGATACACCCCACTATAATGTTGTCTAGCCAGAAATCTACTGCACGCGTGAATCTATTATTCACCCTTTTCAACCGTGCGATACTTTCTTTTGTCCACTCCACTAATCTAACTATATTTGTCGGATGGGTATATTTCAATCATGTTATCCACTCCTGTAATAGTGTGAGAAACTCACTAAAGAAGCTCTCGTGTATTTCGTCGAATACGTACCTTTCCAAGTATTGTCTTGGCTTAAACCTAGGGATACTATTATCTTTATGGGAAAACTCTAGTTGTTGAACTATCAACCATCTTTCAATCTCTACTTTTGTGGGGTTCCAACCTAAAAACATCCCCTTTCTTAACCCTCGCACTATATTGTGTGATACATCCCTCCCGGTCTAATCTTTTGAGTTTCGTCCCAGCAACGAAACCATTGTTGGTTTACTTATGGGCTGACCCAGGTTCTAGCTACATGATTACCAACTTCCCTTCTACCATCGGCCCTTTTGGATACCAAAAGGCAACCCAACGCACAAAGTACGTTGTGCGGTCTCACCCGAGATGGCTTCAATGGGTGGTCGCGGGACTCAGATGTCTGCAACCCTGGGATGGGATGGGTTTCTCTCTCAGAGGCATTAGATACACTTAACTACTACCCTCGAGTACCCATATATTATGCTAACTCTAAATCTTACTAGTGACACAACATATAACCAACAGACTTCAATAACCATTATAGCAACATGTATTCAATGATAGGTATTCATCTACTGTAACATACGATTCAAATCTACTCACTAGATATAACATTCATTTACTTAGTGCGCAGTAATATAACCTTTATCAAATAACATATCCATCATAAAGTTTTTTAACCCAAATATAACAGTAAGCAATGCAACCATTCACACATAACATAGATATACCATGGTTCACCCCCTCATGGGATATGTCCACAAAGATTTGTTGCTTGGGTTCTTTATTCATATTCTTGCAAAATCTAGTGTTATGCATTGTACAATCCTTCTGCCATTACATTCGATCTCCACAGATCACAAAAGTCTCTCAACAAGAACTCCTACTCAACTAAAGGATCTATTACAACCTCAACAATACACACCAACCCTCGCATGGTCCTAATACCTTCTACTTATAAAACATTGGGACAATTCCCTTACAAAAACCATAACCCTAAGTGGATTAGGTTTGTCCACTTTCTCCTTGACTTAATCTTGGTTGGTCCATGATCCAACCATTCCCCAAGTTGACGCTTGTCCACTTTCCAATTTCTCTGCAACATTTTGTCCACTTTGCAACTGCTTTTCCTCTTTTTTCGGCGTTGTTTTTCCTCTATTTCTGACGCACTCCCCTATTTTTTGGCATTGTCTTGAAATCTTCAATATTTCCTTGGTTTTCTCCCAACATTAGCCTGCGCCAACAATGTGCTCATCCTATAAGGAGTCTTGGACACTGGGGCTACTCCAGAGATCAAATTAATAGAGAAATCAATATCTCTCTTTGGTGGCAACCTCTATATCTCTCTAAATACATCCTCAAATTCTTTTAGGAAGACATAGTATTCAATGTTTGGAACTTTATCTTTAGGTGTCTCTTACATATGCGCTGCAAATATTTGGCATCCCTTCCTGAAGCTTCTCTTCAACTTCAAGGTTGAAATTTCTCTAATTGATACTGCCCTTGGTACACCTTAAACTGTTCTCAAGTTCCCTGCCTCATCCAAACAAGTAAATGCATTATTATATCAATCTAGGATAACATGATGCTTGTCCAACCAATCCATACCAAATAGACAATCATATGAACCCAAAGGTATGATATTGAAATATGCCTTTATGCTCAGTCCATTCATGCCCATTGAACGTTCCTTAACCAACTCATTTATTCTTCTTTTAGCTCATGTAGCTAACTAACCTAGCCAAGATTTTCCATGCTTGCTTCTTTGCAAATGAAATCTCTCCACCAACTTAGGATCTATATAACTATGACGAGCTCTTGAATAAATTAAAACAACTATAGGTTTATCATTGATCTTACCTTCCACTTCAATCATATGAGACTAAAATTCATCTCATTTGTTGTTTAGGTCTATACAGATCCTTAGCATGCTTCTACCCATGTCTTCAACTATATCAACCTGATGTGCATTGTGAACAGTATTCACTCTTTCACATATGTGAGGGAAATATCTATACATCTGATCTCCCTTGCAACTCCAACATTTTATAGGTTGTTGGCTTGCCTTTTTTCCCAATGTTTCTATCATTCTAGATTCATTTTAAGTTGGCTTCCCCTAAGAATTATTCTCGAATAATGGTGGCTTGTATCCTTTATTTCTCCGCTCCATCTTGCCTTTCTTCTTGTCAACCCAAGCTCTCTGAAAATTTGATCTTCTTTTATGTTGATCATAAAGGCATTTGGCTCTCCTTATTGCTTCCACCAATGTCTTAGGATCATCATATTGTATCTTATCATTGCATATTGAAGGTAGCCCACTTAGGAACCTTTGAATATTGACTTGTTCATCCTTGATGAAGTCAACATACCTAACCAAATCTAAGAATATTCTCTCATACTCATCCATGGTCATGCTCCCAAGCTTGCGTTCAAAGAACTATGTCATATTCCTATCAAAATAACACTTGGACAAGTATTTATTCTGAAAATACTTTTTGAACTGCCTCCAAGTGATGTTCTTCTCATGAATGTGTTGTACTTGCACGAGTTGGTCCCACCACATTGATGGTTTTCCCTTCAGCTGGTAAATTGCAATTCTTCCTTTTGCCCGTAAGGAATAATTGTGCAACTGAAAATACTTTCTCATCCCCAACAACTAATCCTCTACATCCTCATATTTCTTGTGCTCACCATCGAAGGTAGGAGGTTTGATATTCTTGATCTCTCCCTACAATTCATCCACTCCATACCTCCTCTTATGCTTTCTGACAGAAGATAAACATGGATTACTTTTTACTCCTTTAAGTGAGTGTCTTGGTGAGTGATGATGATGTATACGAACACTTCTATATTCTCCTCTTTTGGCATGAGATTTGTGACTCTTTGACTTACTTGAATATGTCTACTTAACCACCTTCTTCTCTATTATGTCCAAGCTCTGCAACAACTTGATGTTGATGCCATTTTGTTGCTCCTGGGCTCTCATAAGCTTCTCATTATCATCTTTATAGCTCAACACATTTATTTGTAGACTCTTTAATGTCTCTACCAAATTCATGCTTTCCTCTTTGCCTTCTCCATGCCCATTTGATTATGTCTTTGCATTACCCATGCTCACATACAACTCCATGTTGATCCTCAAATGTGTTAAGTCCTTTGTAAAGTCTTGATTTTATATTTATTTCATGTACTTGGAATAATTTTCACTTTGTCATGGGTTCAAAAGTCATTTCCATTTTTTTTCAAACTTCCACCTCCTCCAAAATGTACCATTGTGTTCCGTCGTTCTCATTTCGCACCTATACTTACAATTTTCCTGAAATACTTCACTGCAGGTCTAAATCATTTCTCTAATTCACTAACTATCACCACGATCCTCACGTCCGACCGATTCTTCATACTTAATCTATTTCCCATACTTCACTACCTTCGCGATATTCAACACTCAGTCGATTTTCAAGTTTCACCAAGGGTTCGCGACCATTTTATAATTCTTTCATACCCATCACCTCTCCATCCGATCAATCCATTCTTGATACTTAGTCATTTTTTAATTTTTATCGTGGGTCTGTGATCATTTAATTAACGCTCCAATTACCCCCTATCCTCTCCATACGACCAATCTATTCTTGATACTTAGTCATTTTTTGAAGTCTCGGCGCAGGTTTGTAGGTTTACACCCATTTCATTTTTTTCTTTACATACATTCAATACTCCTTTTTTGCTTTACACACATTTGATCATCAGTCGCTCATGGTACTCCATGTCTCATCTTGACACTTTTACTGAAGTACATTTAATGTAAATCTTATGTAAAATAAAAAATGGTTAAAGTATTAAAAGGTCGTTATTAATGGCAATCTTCTCGAGATAATTCTCATCAATTCAAATTTAATTCATATTATTCATTCCTTTGAAAGAAGAGTTTCAAGGTGTTGATCTAAAAGAGTGTTTTACGGTCTCAATGTCAACCTCATGAGGATAAAAAAAACCCATGTTTTTATAGAGGTGGTACTCCTCTCTGATATGTTGGAAGTTTCTTGGGATGGTTCTACAATGAATGCAAAGGGTGAATCCTAAAGAGAAAACTCTGACATATCTTCCAAGAAATGTTATATATACAAATGTACAACCCTTATGTACAGTTATGCAAATACACAAATATACATCAGATCATTTAAATAAAGAAAAGATAAAGTGTGTTAGCATAGATTTGTGTCTACTAGGTTTTGGAGTCTCCTTTCAATGGACATTATGTCTTTCTTATAAGATAAATTGAACTAGGAATCTGCTATGACTTTTGCAAGATGAAGAAATGGACAGATCTTCAAAGAACTTTAAATGATAAATTCATTACAACTCAAAAATGATTTTGATAGGCAATACATTTGAAGTGACATGCTTTCAACTCAAGTCTAAAAAATCACTATGCAATACCTCGAAATAGTTCTTTGCATGAGAAATTTACAACAATATCCCAATATGACAAGTTCAATAATGTCTAGAGAAAGTGAACTGAAACAACCAAACAATATTCCAATGACAATCACATGAATTGAAATAAACCACATCTACTTTTTACAAGTAGAGATTTCACTCCTTTGGACCTGAAATGTTAGAAGATGACTGAAGATTTCTAGAGAAAGAAGTGCTCATACCCAAATCTTCTTGTTTTCCATACATTCATGGAAGATTTGATGGAAAGAAACAAAAAGGAAGAAGATGTAGAGAGAAAAGTTTTAGCAGGCTAGTCCACTGAATCTTGGAAAGATAGAGCTTTGCTTCTTGCATACTCTTCACCACTGTAGAAACTTTTAATTGCCAACCTCTTGATGGGGCCTTCTCTTTCCTTTTTAAACTCTGATTTCAATGTTTTTGAAGTAGTTTGGGTTTGTCTTTCTAGAATTTTCCACACAATTCCTTTTTGTAGTAAACCACTTTTAATCAATGCTTCATTTAGGTCTCATTAATGACTTCATGTCATTGAAATTTGTGCCGCCAAGTGGGACTCACTTTATCCCTTTTATAAAATACATTTAATAAATTTTCAATTCCAAAACTTGAAGCTGACTTTCTTAAAAAAACGTGGACAGTGTTTTAAGTTTTTGAACATGATATTTGATTTCTCAACCATGGAAAACACTCTAGAAGTATTACTCATCATCCCAAATTTCTAGCGAGTCTTCCTGAGCATGATTTAGAGTTCTGGATCTCAAGTTATAGCCTAGAGAAGTCGAGGTTCCAAATAAATTTACCAGCAAACCATGAAAACAGAGCTAATTGTTCTTTCAATTTCTAGGAGAATTATGGAAAAATTGATCCCTTGATACCTATTCCATTGTCTTCCTCATCAAATTAAATTTCCAACGAGGTATGGTTTTCCCAAAACGGACACCCAGATCTTGAATTATGAACTTTTGAAGATCGTTGCTCAGCAGTCGTCCATCAAATTCGTGGATCAATCCTAGGCCTTCATTAAAATTATCCATTTTAAATCCCACATGCATTGTGGTGATGAGGAGTTTAATGTTTATAATATTTGTTTTTACATAATCTTCATGTGGAATAAAGGAGATTATAGAGACTTTGGTGTAGCTCTCATGTCGTAGGAAAGTTTCATGAATTAATAAATTTTGATGACCTAGTCAACATTGCCCATTCAACGTCCATGTCATCACCCAATCAACCTATGAATGTTTGACACGTCATGTCCAATCACCACCCAGTCACTGACCAATCAACCTATTAATGCCTGATACATTATGTCCAATCACCACCCGGTCACTTTTCATGTGTCACTTGTGGGTAGGTCCACGTCACTATTATGTGTCATTAAGGGATTGGTCCACCTCACTCCCACATGTCATTAGGGCATGGGTCCATGCCACCACCACATGTCCCAGTATGGTAGGTCCATGAAAGGGGGAAGAAACTTAAGATAGGAAATAATATTAAAAAATTAAATGTAGGGTTTGTGGAGCTACGGGAATGCGGAGGTAGGTGAGGAGATACAAAATGGTAAAAATGACTAAGTATGAAGAGAGAAAAGGAGAATGGAGAGTGCATATTAGTGAATGCGAGATTGTAGACCCGCAGACCTAAAGACATGTGAAAAAAGGTAAACGGGGTAGTAAGTTGCCCCACATCCGCATTTCAAGAAAATGACTAAGTATGAAAAAGGTGAAAAGTGAAAAGTGCATTGTGGAGGACGTGAAAGTAAGAGGTGTAATTTGTAGGTAGCATGATTGCAAACCTACGAGCATGCAGACCTGGGACTTGTTCCAACCCCACGTTGTTACTCCCACATAACTCAAATTTGACTAAGTGTTGGAAGAGTAAAACACGGTAAGTGTTGGGAAGGTATATAATGGAATTACATGAAATATAGAAATAACGTGAATATGGAAAAGGGAAAGGGAAAAGGAAAAGAAGAAAGAAAAATAGAAAAAGAAAATGGAAAATAAGAAGGATAAGAAGAAAATGGGAAAGGGAAAAATAAAAATAAAATGGAAAATGAAATAATGTAAGTGAAATTGGAAAAGAAAAATAAAAGAAAATGGGAATATAAACATGAACATGGAAATGGCTAAGTAAGGAAAGGAGAGTAAGGAATGAAACAGAGAAAAATGGCTAAATGTGGAATATGGAGATTAGAGTGGAAGAGGGGAAATGGCTAAGTATGGAGAGGAGAATATGAGAGAGAGGAGAGTAAAGAATGAAAAATAGAAAAATGGCTAAGTATGAGAAGAGTATGGAGAGTAGAGTAAGGAATGAAAGGTAGCAAAATGGATAAGTATGAGAAGTGAAAGGAATAAAAGAGCAGTGAGAAAATGAAAAAATGGCTAAGTAGGAGATGAGAAGAGAAGCAGAGGGACAAGAGAGGGAAAATGGCTAAGTGTGGAGATGGGGAGGAGATTTAATGTGTTAAAATGACCAAGTATGAGAAGAAGAAGAAGGGATTTGAAGTTCTTCTTGCAATCTCTTTGTTGGACTTCTGAAAAAAAATCATGAGTATCTTGGGCATACAGACTCGGATTTTGATTTCGAAAAATGCATGACGAAGCTAAGACTGAGGGCTACACTATGAACTGATAATCGTTCAAAATGTCTTTCTTCTTATATCAATTTTTTGTATTTTTCCAAGAGCAATGAATCTAGTTGATAATTTGTTTTTATCAACACGAGGTATATTATGGTTTGGTATTAACATTCTAAAAAGACTATACATTAATCCACCAACTTCATTGAGCATGGCAACTCGAATAGAGGAGAAATTTTGCGGAGATACCATCGACACGTTTGGACGAGAAGATCAAAAGTTTCAATGGTCCAGAGCATACAAGTTTTGTTCTTTATTTTCACCTCCAGAGAGAAGTTCAAACCATATTTGGACATCGAGAATTGCTTTAGTAGGTTGTGTTACATAGGTCTTTGATTCCAAAGATTTAGTTTCGTGGTGCATAGATAAGTTCGATAAGAACCAGAGAATAATTCAGCTACAAGGAGAGTCCCCTATTTCTCTAGCACCTTTAGTTTTCAAGAAAATGCCCAGGCTTCCAGAACCGACAAAGCTAAAGATTTACCAAAGACAATAAATGGTGGATGGGAGCTCCTGCAACAATATCTTGAAGACCAGATAGTGATTCCAAAAGATTTATAAAGCATCTAGGTTAGTTCGTTAAAGAATCCATGTAAAGAGATGGCATGGGTATTCGCTAAGGTAGTTGGTCAAGAATCTACGGCTACCATTCCTCGATCAACTCTGTATATTTTACATTTTACAATTCATGAGAAAACGTTTTTTGATTGGGAAATGTTTTTTCTGAAGAAATATCTTTTCAGTTGTCAAATTTCAAGAAGAATAGGAAATTCTACATGTCCTCATATCTAATTTTCGCCATCACTTACTGTCACATTTTCAAAGGTTTGCATTTGGAAAAACAAGTGAATTGTAAAATTGACCCTATCTGGATGTGGTACCCAGCCTTGTGGAAACAAAAGGCTATGTATCATCTTTATGAAGTGCACAATGCATTTGTGTCCTCCTTCAAAAAACTCATTTTTGGGTCAAATAAATCGAGATTATCTTTAGAAGCAACAACCTTTTTGGATAAGAAAAGAAGCTTTGAAGCTTTAGAATTATCATAATTTATTGTTCTCATGAAAGACATTCATATCTTCCATATTGTGTGTCATACAAGATATTTATTGTAGAGGTATGCAAACAATACAGATTTTGGGCTCGTTTCTTCCATGAAAAAAAGAAAAAACAATTTATTCCTTTGCCCTGGAGAATTGGGGAGATAATGTTGAGAAACATTGTAAATATCTATGAGTTTCAGTGTAATTTGATCAATTTAATTTCAAGTTAGTAGACAAAATCAAGGGGTTTGACCCTAACAAGTTGTTTATGAATCATATGATATATGTTGGCTATAGTGTTTCATTTGCCAATACATTCCTATTTGGGGAAGAAGAAGCTCATAGCTAGAACCCTCATGCATTGTCTATTGAAAAGATACAAGAGGATATTGAGATTATTATTAGCACCATTGATCAAGATAGACAACAGGGAAAAATTGTTAATGAGAGGAGTACTTAGTCTCCTAACATTTCACGGAAAAATGACCTACCAAAATAAAAATCCTAGTCAACAATGAAGGAATAAAGAAAATCTTCACTGGACAATTCTAATGATGGAGGAGATCATAACCCTCCTAAGGGATGTCTTGAAAGACCTCATAAACTCCCAGTGACCAGTAAAAGGAAAAGACAAACAAGTAGAGAATGAGGAAATGAGGTTGCACCTGAAATGAGATTGTTCTTGAAGATATGGACCTGGATGTGAACATTGAGCATATCAAATTTTCTAACGAAGAACATAGAGTTCAAGAAAGTAGAGAAGTTGCAACAGAATTGGATACACAATATCCAATGTTATTTGAAGAAGAATACTTGACTTTGCATAGTGCTTCGTTCAACAAAGGTTCAAAGAAATTGGTCATTGAAAAAAATCATGAAAAAATTAAAAATGTTCAAGGAAAATTGAGCTCAAAACTCGACCTTAATGGAGTTCCACCATCTAAAATTGTACAGATCCATGAATCCACGGGTGAAGCTTTAAATATGTCAGTTGGTGAAATGGAAAATGAAAATTCCACCCTCAAAGAAAAAATTAAAGAGTTAGAAAATGCTTTGATGCCCCCACCTATATTTTCCAGTCCAATTACTACAATACAACCCTGGAAGTGTTTAGATGGAACGCCATAATCCAGTTTGAGATTGAGAGGAACATCGAGCCTCCTCATTTTTGTTAAAAGATATGTTGGATAAAACGTCAAGAAAATAATGTCTCTTATCCTTGAGACATGGGAATTGGTATATAGTTTTGTTTCTTTGGGATCAAAGAACTACAAATTTGAGACAATACATTCAAGCCGACCTAGAGAATGATGAAGAGTTCTATAAAGGGTTTGTTTCTACATTTGTTGTAAAATTTTCAAGCATGAGTGAGTATAGAATAAAAGAGGAGGACTTTCCTTCATCGGCCTACATAAAACAACTCAAAGCATGATGGATAAAAAGAATTAAGTGTTTAAAAGAAATATTGGTTGATTGCGACACCATAAATATCAAGAGGGGAGAATTGTACTTAAAATTGATTGAATTAGATTTGGTTGGAACCATCTGAGAAGTTAAAGACCCAAAGTTTATATTAAATTCAATGTTAATGACAAAAGAGCAATTTGAGGAAAAAGTGAAATTGTTAAAGATTGCATCAACTGAGAGATTCAATAATTTGACCGAGTATCTAGAATTGGAAGTGGAAAGTTAGTTGGTTAGTTATGTAAACAAATATGAAGATATTGAAGATACATTACACCAACTTTCAATGGACTTTAGGGATTTGGAGAATTCGTTATTTGACATAAAGGTAAGGCAAGAAATAACTTTTGCGCCCATGAGAGACTATATTGAAAATTGGTTAAAGAATTCCTTAACCAAAATAACGGAACGAGATCAAGAATATTTAGTTGCAACCGGTCATGAAATTTCAACAAAGGAAATTACAAAATTCAACAAGTAGATAATGGATGAGAGAAATCCATCACAATAAGTAAACTGGTCATCTTTCATAGTCTCCTATTCTTCATACTTCTTGTTCATAAATCATTCAATTGTGTATTTACAGTCTTCTAAAAACCCATAACTGATCTCTGACCATCTCTTTTTTCTTCTTTCAGGTCGAGTCCCATTTCACTTTCTTTTATGGTCCACGGGAGCCCCATCCCAGTCCATTTGGACAAATGCAAACTTTTAATTTTATTGTAATCAGAATATTATTATTTTTAAACTCCCTAGATAACTACTTCGGGGTGTAATTTTCATAATTTCTCAAACTCCGAGTTTATGAGCACGATATTTTTGAAGTGCACCCATCATATTCACTTCAATTTTGAATGAAATACTCTTTTAAAGTTCTCTACAATTGTGGACTATTGTCTTTCCTTCTTATGAATGTGACCAAATTTTAATATGTTGTGATGGATGTGAGGAATTATATTCTTTAATATTATGTTTTCTTTATTGTTGTATAATATCTCGTATATATTTTATTTCATTCTGTGAAAGATTCTTGGTCTTCTTCTCATGAATTCCTCTTTGTGAATAAATACTTTTATCTTTTCTTTATATTTGAAAGCAATAAATATTTGGGTTAGCTTTTTAATATTCTCCATTTAAAAATTTAATTCAAGTACGTCAATATATATCTTCATATTATAACAAAGGAGTACCACCTCTATGAAAACGCAGGGGGATACTATATCCTCGTGAGGTTGTTGTTTGGATCTTGACCAATCTTAACATCAACACCCCTTGACTTTATCTTCATGGCTATAAGTTCTCCATGCATCTTCCATGTCTCTAGTCTCTTTGATGATTATGATATGTTCTATTTGTGCCCTTAACGTTTCAAAATGTGTATGCAATGGGATTTGTCAAACCAAAATAATTCAATAAATCAATAAAATTATGCACAATTTCGCCCTTTAAGTGTGCTTGGAATATTATTTATGTTTTCTTGTGAATTGTATAGCTCATTTCAGATTTATAGGTGCATATCTGGATTCTTCTATTCGAGACCTTACCAATGACTTATTTCTTGCTCAATTATAAGTCCCGAGGAGGAAGTTATAATCATTTGGATATAACCACTTTTCCCTTTTTGCACACCTTTCAACCAGGTGTAATTTTAGCTATGTTCAGGAATCCTTACATGAGATCCTTTGGTATTTTGATAGAATCTCAATTGGGTTTCTTCGTGACCATATTTTGAACAATTTGTCCAATTTTCACCTTCATTCGGGTTCCAGGCTGCTAGTTACAACATGTTGAAGTTCTTACTACTTTCCTCTTATAATACTAAATGCTACAAGAATCTTCTCTCTGATCCTATGCACTTTTGGGTACCCAAACCCCCAATCTGTCTCCATGGTTGTCTTCTATGGTTCAATATATTTCCATAAACTACTCTTTTGCCCCAATCCGACTTCTGAGTAGGAAGTTATGGCCTCTGGAAGTAAACCGGTACCTAAATTTTACCTTGCATTGTTTCCACTGCAACTTTATCATATGAGCTCTATTTTGCGAACATAATAGCTCATTGGAAATATCTCCTTGAGATATTTTATTTAAGCTACAAAGACTTGTGTGGTGCCTATGACACTTAAAGTCTCAAAATTTAGATCTCCTAAAAACACTATTTATGGCCTTAAAAATGTCTTGCAAAATTATGATCTGTGAAACACTAAATATTTCTGGAAAATTTCACTATTTTTTTATGACCTGGCTACTAAGGTGGCGTTTTGGGTCCATATGGAACCCCAAGGTGATGCCATATCACTCTCTTGGCCTCCCTGGCCCTACCCCATCAACCTTTGTCTCCCTCCTCCCTCTCTCTCTCCACCCAATGCGCATACCCTTAACTTTCGGGCCCCACAACACTCGTTGTCACATGGCACCCTTTCATTGGTCATTAGGATGGGTGGGCCCCCATCCCACGCCCTTTTTCCTTGACGCGCGCACCTACCCATCCCTTTCACCATACAAAAAAATTCCCAAATTTGCCAAAATTTGAATTTTTCA
The DNA here is from genome assembly GCA_010110895.2 of Picea sitchensis. Taxonomy (NCBI): domain Eukaryota; kingdom Viridiplantae; phylum Streptophyta; class Pinopsida; order Pinales; family Pinaceae; genus Picea; species Picea sitchensis. The sequence continues at coordinate 56,704 of SNQJ01S0080216.1, read as the reverse complement.
AAATTCCCAAAAATGCCCAGATTCATAAGTCTTCCCCTCGGCCTCCATTGAAGCTCTATAATTAGCTTCTTATAACCAATTTTGGTCGTGTGTATACGGAATAAACTTATGAACCACTAATTTGACATTCCCACATCGATTTTTAACTAAATTTCTCCTTATAAATTGGGGATTTTTCCCAATTTCGCCCAAATCCACCATGGTTTCTCTGCAAATCCAAAATTTCCATTTTGTGCCGAAAAACATTCATCTAGTAGTTAAAATTGGGAGTTTTAAACCATTGAGCTTAAATTTCCCAAAATTACAAGGAAATTTCAAACTTTTCCTTGGGGAAATTTTAACAAACAAATTGCAGACGTCCTTTGAACTTTAAACCCGCAATTTCAGCTTCACTGGTCTATCTCTGGCCCAATTTGAGCATGTGGCTTTGATACCACAATGCAATGTCCCCAACCCCAAGCTGGACCACACTACACAAATTTTTTTCCTCTTTGATACCATTTATTAGCTAAATGCCCCGCATATGAACACAATTATGAAATATTAACAACATATAATTCACACACACACACACAATTACAACTTAATATAATTAAATACATAGTAAACATCATAAACACATAAAAGACACTTATCTTTTAATTAAATCCCCGACTGGTTGTAGACCTTAGACATTCTTCCCAGTTGTAAACTCTATTGTTCATGAACTCTCAACAATAGGCCTCCCTTGAGCTGGGGCTATGACTCCACCTTGGCAAAGGATTTCTAAGCCAGAATAAGGTCCAATAGACAACACAATAAAACATAGGCTTAGGTGCCAACTCCAACAACAATTCCCAACTCACAACCTCTCATTCCCCATAGCATGCCCCACCCCAGGAAGTTTACCCCTTATCTGCTAAAAAATCCTTCGACTGTCCCACTTCCCTTCCAGGGCTTCAACAACAGGCCAACCAAGAAGACTCAGAGCTCTGTAGCACCTGGAACATAGAGCTGCTCTAAGAGCTAAACACCCACTAGCCCAACAATTCTCTCACCAAAAGAGAATGCTCCACAGACCTGACAACATGTTTCTTCAACCCAAACTGCCAAGGATTTATAGGGTAATAGTCAACTTCCCGACTCTCTCAACAAAGGTAGGGATGATGGAATTACACTAATTCCCAACAATATATTTGCATGCTCTTAACTTGACACTTGTCATTCTAGGAACTACCTTTAACTCCACTTGGTGATTCGTTCCCCTCCTTTAGGAACTTAGGATAAAATTATATCATAAAGCTTATGACTTAGAAATAATATTTTGTCATTCCTTGGCTTAAGCCCCTCTTCGACCTAGACTCTTAGCCCCCTTTCCCTCTTGTGGAGTCCTAGCCCCCCATACTCTTTTTGTCTAATTGGTCAACAACAATGATGTATTTTATTAATAAATCTGAGTGTGATTGTATATTAAGTTTTCTAGGCTCACCGGCCTTTCAGTACATAGGCTCCATGGCCTAAATCATATAGGCACTTTGGCCTCAAAACATATATACAAAGGCACTCTAGCCCAAAATATCCTGGCTCAACAACCTATAAAACATATGTACATTTACAACTGGGGATTAACCCGTGGTATTACTTCCAATGTCATTATTTTTTCTCCTAAAGTATATGAAAGAGATATCCATAAAGTGATTATGAAGGACATTCATAGACGATATCTGATGTATACTTGTATTTCATTAGGAGAGCACCATCTAATGTCATTATGTTTTATCCTAAAATATATGAAAAAGATATCCATAAAGTGATTATGAAGGACATTCATAGACGATATCCGATGTGTACTTGTGTTCAATTAAGAGAACAACTTTCTTCTAAACTCCACCATCAATACTCTACTTGTCTACAAATTGAAAACAATTATGTCATCACTCCAAGCTATCTTAGGGGCCAACTCTCTTGTAGCATTTCCTTTCTCTTTGGTAGTTGACGTTTTGTTCTTACTAGCTAAAGATGGAGACTAATTCTTGCATACCTCATGATCAATGTACATGTAAGCAATGTAACAAATAACTTGATTTGAAGGAACACTTCACTTTTTGTTGTTATCCTATTACAAGATTCATGGTAAATATTAGTATTATGTAGACATCCCAACACTTTGAAATCCTAGATTCATTATGAAGATGATAGTTGCAATGCCTTTTTAATATAGATCTCACTTGATTCCAAATAATTTGTTGCATTCCCCAGTTCCAGCTCCATCCAGTTCTGTCAAGACCTTTTGTCTTACTACCTCTCCAATATATAAAAAGAGGCACATGGATCCTCTCGATTTTCAAATGATCACTTAGTGTCAGAGCTCTTATGTAATCTAAATATCAAGATTCGCTTAGAGTATAGGTTCATTGTATCATATTACTCAATTTTTCTTGACCCTAAATGTTAAAAGAGACCACACTTCAAAGTTTCCTTTATAGACACATGGTCAAGTTTAGTCATGGATCTTGGTATCTCGTCTCATCTTTCTCCATTTCCTTCTCAAGCCAAATGTTGATATACTTACTTCCATATTTTTTTAAATCGCTTTAAATATTCCCTTTCTCTATATACATTATTTCTGAAGCTCCATCAATCAAATTTAACTACTCAAACATTGATATTAAATTAATTTTTCAAATAAATTATTTTTAAAAAATTCCAAATTTCAAAAGTTTTAAATAATTCAAAGAAGTTATAAGTCGGTTATAATGGGATAGGATATTTAGAACTTTGTATACATGCTACTAATGTCACACTATGTTAACACTTCATGATGGGTATAGTCTTCTTGTTCTTTTATTCTTCACTCTTTGATAAGGGGTGACAATTTGGAGCACACCTCAACACTAAAACTATATTTTGTTACATATGTAGGGAAGAGCCTAAACTTGTTATTTCTCTAATACATGACTTATCTATGAATTATAAAACTATATTTTGTTACATATGTAGGGAAGAGCCTAAACTTGTTATTTCTCTAATACATGACTTATCTATGAATTATAGACATTGATTTTGATATAGAAAGATATGTTTGAACCTTAAACTTAAATGTAAAAGTAAATATTTTACCAATTAATTATGAAACAAATTATGATTATCTCTAAGTAAATAGTTATGAAAGTAATAAGATACCATTAAAAATTAAGTTTAATTAAAAATAAATTAGTCTATTGTATGATTCTCCAAGTAAATAATTATGAAAGTAATAAGATACCAAAAAATAAATAAGTTTAATTAAAAATAAATTAGTCTATTTGAAAAGGAAATAAGAAATCAAAAATTAGCTTAGTTGGTTAGTTCAACTGGTTGAATATTGTGATTTACAAGTAGGAGTTTTCAGGGTGAAGTCCTTGGGTCGGTTGCCTATGTGATAATATTGTGGGCTTCACTCAATGTCTTTGCTGGGCCATGTTATCGCATGGTTTGTAGGAAAGGTTGGAAAGCTTGAGTCAGGGCTTGAAACCGGCGTAACAGGAGCTTCCCCACCCACTGTCACCTCGATGGGGGGCTCTTTCTATTTAGGAGGGCTGAGCCCCCACCCACCCGCCACCCCTCGGCTGGGGGCTCCTCTTTTCATTTAGGAGGGCTAGTCCAAGGGAGATTCCATTGGAGGCACCAAATCATTGGATTGATGAAAGGCTAAAGGGTAATAGGACTCCTCGTCAAAGAGGTTTCCTTTCACAGATTGTTGCCTAAGTAAGATAGTCAAGAAGGAATATCCATTGATGATGCACCTGTCTGCGAGACAAAAAACAAAAACTAGAATGTGCTTGCAGTGTGTTATTACTTCATGAAATCAATGACTATTCTTTAAATGAATATATGAGCAAATGACTAAGTGCCATCATTGACGGGTCAATGATGGTATTAGAAAAGACAAAATGGTTTTATATCACTCTAATAAAATGTATGATATATCCAATGTCTAATATTAAACTCTTGTATCATTTGATAATGTATTAGATATGCTCAAATCAGCCTTGCCATATATCAGGTTGTCAGCCATATGTATTGTTGCTACAGTTGAATGAAGATGACGGCCAAGCTTTATCAATGAGTCAGATTAGATGGAAAAGAGCACAACGTTTTACTAAATAACTTCACAAATGTAACTAATAGCCTCAAAACAAATCTAAGGAAAGTGATAAAGCCAAAACGCTAAGGTCTAAGCAAGAGATTTAATAAGGTATGACGCCACCGCTATATAATCTTTGTTGTCCCAAGAGTTAGCTAGCCAAAGGTGGACGCTTTGACAAATCTAACCAATGAAGATGTTCCAACTCCACTACTAATGACAAGAGACTAGGGTCATGACCCTCTAATCCAACTGTATTAAAATCCAGCCAAGACGCTTCACCCTCTTTAGGGCTAGTCTAAGAATAGCTGAAAGTTAGATGCCAGGTTGGGTTAGGGTTTGAAATTTAAAAGTAGTTTGAGAAGAGTTTAATGCATAACAAGCTTCAAGATCATCTCTAGACTAGTGCCTTGCCAATTTGGAGTCAAATCGAGGTGGACTAATGGTTTAGGAAGGATTCAAACTTTAAAGACAGAGAGCTAGGGTTTGATGGTGTTGCTATAGGCAAGGCCATGTCCTAAAGTCCTAAGAAGAAAAGTCTTACCTAGGTGTAGATAAAGCCAGGCCTAGAGCTTTACTCCTCTCCTTAAGACTCTCTTGGCAAAAAAACGGCTAGCATAAAAGACAAATCAAGACAAGAGAGTAAGGTAAGGGAGAGTGTTGCAATGGCAAGGCCTTCAAAACCCTAGAAGGAAACCCTAGGTGTAAACCCACCAGGGCCTAGGGATGCCTTCTTCTTCAATCTATGCTCTAAACTAGCCCAAGACAAGAGATGGCTAGTGTAGCTGGGTGGCTAGGCTAAACTCCCTTCCTCAAATCCAATGGCTAATAAGCCCAAGGAAGCTATGGGGACATAAAGTTACCACTCCACTTGTGGTTATTCCCTAGGGCTCTAAGGTTAAGCAAATACCAACATGATAAATAATAAATGCAAATGTTAAGCAACAACCATTCACCTAAGAAGTTTTGATGAAAAAACACTTACAAGATCACGAAGAAAGCATTAACCATCTCTAGTTGTAAACCTTCCAATAGCATAAGCAAAGCACCACTTCTGCCCAAAAATAATCCTCCTCCCAAGAGGTTGCTCTACACTCCAAGAGACAAAAATACAAGAACAAGAGCTAAAAACGACTTCCAAAGGAGAGCAAGTTATGTTATGATCCAAAAGAGGGAAAACATCCCCTATTTATATGTAACACTTTGACCTTTAAATCGCAAAATAATAATAAAATAGAATGTATACAAGGCTAACAATACGCTTTTAATCTTCATTTAATACTTTAAGTATGCTAAAATGCCAAAATATGAGCTAAAATGGAAGGTGCTCAAGCCCCTTTAGGGAGACGCTGGCCCTTTAGGTTTGATAACCATCCAATGAGCAAAACGCTGCCCCTCTCCCCGGCCCCGCAGAACCTCGGGCCTAACGTGTCTAAGAGACTCCAGCACGCCGCCACATGCCCTAGGAAATCAGTCTAACTAGCACCGTATGGGCCCGGCTCCATCAAGGTCTATGTCCTATCCGGCTAGGCTGATCCTCTAAGCTGCGACTCCTATGCTAAACGGGGCCCCGGAAGGAGGGCGTCCTCCTTCTCCTCCTCTCCGTGTAAGGGCCTGCCACAAACCCCCGCTCCGGCACTGGCCATCACCACCCATCTAGTGGGCTCTTCACCCCATGGAGGCTCGAGGACCATCATCTCCCCATGTGCACCATACCCGGCGGACAGGTACAAAAGGACCGGTGCACATGGGGATATAATTAGCTCAAACCTCCATGGGGCTCATCAGTCCCAGACATCATGGCAATGTAAATCAAGCATTTCATCATTAAATTAATAAATATATGCATACATCCCTACACACCTTCTAGTGCTCAGTGACTCCTACACAAACCTATCTATATGTGAGCTTTCAAAGTAACTTGGAAGAGGGTAAATCCTATTGGGCCATACTCCATTTAGAAATGGAGATTTTCCAAGAAAGGGTTATTCCAAACCATGTATAGTGACGTTTTGATGTGGTTTTAGGGATGTCTAGTCATAGCTCTAATTTGTAATGCGTCGTCTGTGGGTGCCTTTGTAGGAGGCTGCAGTATGTACCTGGCCTCCTTGATACCTTTTCCGGCCTCCTTATTGCCTCTATCTTCTTTTATTTTCATTTTGCTATAAGCCTTGATTTACTCTAGGACACCGGCCTTGGCTAGGTGCATGAGTTGACAGCCAAGCATTCCACTAGTATCTTCAAGTAAATGAGGGTTGGCCTGATGGAGACTTCCCTTCCCTTTGGCGCAACCAAAGGCTGGGTCACCTGCTCTATGGGACTGTGATGGTGGCAAATAAGCACCAGCCACCTATGGAACATAATGGGCTTCATGACAGAGACCTCCCATCCTCTTTAGTTAGGTCTTGCACTCTATTTATTTATCACTTTAGTCCCTCACTTCTTAAGTGAGAGGCCTCTCTATTGCCTTCTCGGGATCCTCATGTAAGCATCTCTAGGTTTCTACTCTTTCCTATGAAGCTTTTATCTCCTTACTACCGGCTACCTCCTCGGCCTTAGCCCTTCCCATTCAAGACAAGATGTACCGGGATGGTCATCCTAATGGGCTTTTAGACTAGGGGAATGGGAGGATGAATGGGGGTTTTGGGTGACGAAAAGGTGATATATGAGGGGAACGGACGATGGTTCTTCAAAACCCCTTTGGTGGCTAACTAAAACCTATGAATACTAACTTGCTTACCTAATCAATCACTCCTAACAGTTATTGTAAGTAGATTAGTGTAAGATCCAAGCAGTCATCTGAAATGAAAGAGATCTAATGCATACATAAGAAGGTTATAATGATCAAATGTGACACATACCATGATACCTCAGACCAATTACCTCATGGAGCAAGAGCCTTTTCTGATGCAAGGCTAAGTCGGTAGTGATGGAGGCTGGAACTGCTGGCAGAAAAAGTCCAGCTGAGAAGAAGAAAAGATGGGCCCTCAAGGGCCATGCTCAAGTCAATCTGCTCTCGCACTCCATGTCTAGGACCATGTGGGCCTCGAGACATGATCTCCTAGTTATCACTAGATATCGGGGATAACAGGCCACACACTAAAATTACGTTGATAGATTTACCGAGGGTGTCATCCTCGGAATGAGGGGAAGTGCTTGAGGTTTTCTCAGGATCTATATTTCAAGAAATAAAAAGAAAATCAAAATTTATTAATTGAAAAAATGTAGATCGACTTTTTAACCTTGTTTGAGGATCCTCGATATATATAAACTCCCAACTATCAATAAGCTTTATCTTCATACACAAAAATAAATCTCTACCCATATAGTTAGCTATGATGGTAATGACACATATAGTGTCTTCATGATATGCACAATGTTCCCCGACAACATGTAAACCATTACACTAGAATATATTTTCAAAAAGCGTAGTCTAAAGATGCTACGATTTGAACTTTTTCTAGTCACATTTTTCAATCGTTTTTGTCCAAAATACGGTCAAAAATTCAGAAGAATTGTTGTATTTTCATATATCAGTTGTTGATATTGCACAATCTGAGTGCAATAGGGGTTTTTGAGGGCGTTAAATCTACTTATGTATTCAAAAATGTAATTTCAACAATGAAAATTTTCAATTCCACCAAAAAATATATAATTGGATTCCGGTGATGATTACTGGAAAAAGTCCAAATCATATAATGTTTAAACTTCTTCTTTTGAAAATTGATCAACAAATAAATTGTCTTTTGAGGGGTAACCATTCCCACAATTACTATGTTGATGTTGGTTGCATAGATGCAAAGTTGAAGAGACAAATGAGTTAGGAGTTGAACATTAAAAATAATCATTTGGAGATCGTTGAGAGTTAGGAGCCTCCCAACATTCAATTGCTTAATCCTTTGTCCTTGTTGCCATGTAGATTTATGGAACTACTATTTGGATGGATCGATGAGGAAATATAAACCATGTTCTAACTTAAATATTGGATTTTGGAATCTGAGATGTAATATGATCTCTTACATACTTTGGTTGAAGATAATCATTATTGCAATAATATCTGTAAAAAAATTGTTGAAACATATCAAGCTTTGCTTCAACCTTAAATGGAGTGACAAAGGGTATAGAAGAATAACTCACATTAATCGATATTTCAAGGGTTTTAACTCTAATTTTCTCATGGTTTGGATCATCTCCTCCATGTTAAGATGTCACTGAAGTTTTTTTCCTTTTTTGGCATCATCTTAATCAGATGGGTCATCATCTTTGTTAGGATAAAAATATTCTACTCCAACCTATATGAATTGACTTCAATGTTGTTGGTTAATACTTTATCTGAGTTTATACTATTATCCTGATTGACCTAGGGTTCATGTCTACTGGGGTTCCAACAAAGCCTCTAAAAATATCGGCCCTCCTAGTAAACCAGAAGGCAATGCAGCGCACATAGTGCACCGCACGGTCTCACCCGAAATAGTCTTAATGGGTGACTGCAATACTCAAGTGTTTGCAGTCCAGGATTGAGTGGAGATCTGATAAGTGTGCACTGAGAGTTCTATTTAACTTATTAAAGCAATAAACTGTCATGCATGGAGTATAATCAACTCATTCATTCAACATACTAATATCTAATCAAAAACAATAATGAAACACATGCATTCAACCACATAACGCAGGTTTTACCATGGTTCACCCCCTACTGGGCTACGTCCACAAAGATCTGGCTCTTCAGCTCTCTATTATAGTAGTTTCAAAACTACAGCGTCGAGCACTTTACCACTCTTCTCGGTCGGGTCGAGATCTATTACGAGGCGGACTAGATCGCACCAGGCTCCTCAACCTGCAAGCTAACCCTCAAGATATACCCTTCTTACTCCTCTCCAGCTCAACAACTTACAAAATTAGGTCATATAAAAATATATTACAACTAGTTATCAATACAAGACTCATCCTCAAGACCCTTTATATCTATCTCACTCTCTCTCTCTCTCTCT
>SNQJ01S0080216.1:29100-47598 GCA_010110895.2 Picea sitchensis | reverse complement strand
CGTTAGCTTGTGGAAATAGTTCTGTCCAAATACAATAAACACATTCGGGCATAATGGCGAGAGGTTCCACTATTCCAAGGCATATTCTTACTGCTCATCTCCCTCCGCCCAAGAGAAAAAAAGGAGATGGTCCCTTGGTACATTGAGAGATATATTTCAAGCCAAAGAATTCCAAGGCAACCCTGCCTGCTCAGAGAACCTGCCCAGTTGCATTCATGGCTTCCACATAGGTTGATGTCATGGATTCTGAGCTGGAAGAAGATGATCTGATGGTCGTTGATACGACAATGGATGATGGCAATGCAAAGACTCTTCCCACTCCTGCGCCTAAATTGAAATCAACCATAACAGGCAGAACTTCCCGGCTCAGCGATGGTGGTCCTGACAACACCAAAAGGAGTTTCAGAAAAGAAACCGACGTTGAATGCCATAGCCACTTTGCAGCACGAAAGTAGGAATTCCAGAGTTCAAAATTAGTTCGTTCTGGGCAGAAGAGTTTCATTGTAAAGAAATGATATGTTGATGCTCCCAGAGATATATTTCAAGCCAAAAAATTATTCACTTGCGAGACTACTAGCCCGTTCTCTGGATATACAATTAACATCTTCAGGAATCAGGTCCAGAACTCTCATTGCTGCAAGGAATTTTTCTACTAGTCATCTCCTTCCACCCAGAATGGACTAATTTGGGCCTCTGAAATTTCACGTGCAACCTGTGTCCCTGATTTTTTTTCGACTATGCAAAGGTGGCTTCAATTAAGGGCTATTCCATTTTCCCTGCAACGTTTTTCGTCTTCTTCCTCACGGGAAGCTTCTGAAAACTATCAATTTCACCACAGGATGATTCATCGAGGAGAAAACTACAAGGATGTTGCATACTGCAGATCCTGTGCCTGTGTTTGTGGCATATACGTTCAATGTTTTGGCTCGAAGAACTGGGTCCAATTTCTAAGGTTAGATGTACAATACTCGGGTTTTTCTTATTTTTTTAAATGGATTTGCTATTAAAACAAATTGCCTTGGAGTCTTCGTTGCTGCTTCTTTTATGGATTTAACGCCTATTCTCATTGGCATGGTTCAGTGTTGTCGTAGTTCTTGGATATTGTGTTTACTTAGGTTATTTTTTCTAAGATGGAACATGTAACAATTATATGACAATATACTCTGTCAATCCACCGGCCTTTTATGCAAACAAAAAATGGATTACACATAGTTTGAAACCAACGTTTAATTCTATTCATAATGCAGATAGAACATAGCAATACCAATGTACAATCTTGCAGCAAAATCATCATTCTTGTTTCTAGACATGCAATTATTAAGTTTTAATGCTAACAACCCATAATGAAAGAAGTTTAATACTTAAGTTAATATGTTATAGTCATAGAAGAATGTATCAAGAACACAGTTACACCCACACGCTCCAATAAAATCTAATCTTCAACAAAGCATTTGTTGACAATTAGTAGAAAATGAAGTTTAAAAGTTAAGTTAATATGTTATAGTCATGGAAGAATGTATCAAGAACATACTTACACACACAGGTTGCAATAAAATCTAATCTTCAACAATGCATTTGCTGACAATTAGTAGAAAATTATGGTTTTGCAACAATGGGGCTTCTTTGAAACCAATTCGCGCTTACGAAAACTACCCTCTGCCTTTCTATTTTCCCACTCTTTTATTCCCTGTAGTTTCTCTTCCTGGTTACTTAATCGTTATTTATTTATTTTTATTTTTTATTTCCGAAAATGCCTTGCTGCGCGGCTTGGCGAATTCACGTGTTTCCAACGACCGCTTCCCCTTTCTTTAAATTGGCCCTCTATTGTTCCGTGTCCTACAAGTAGCACCCGGAGTCCTTCCATATACAAATTGACAGGCGGACTTGCGCGCTGATTGGCTCAACATTGCACTTGTACTTTTTCATGACCTCCAAACAACATTCAGACCTCCGTGATATACAAATTGACACACGGGCTCCAGTGCTGGAGGGCTCAAGATTGCCATTGTTTACGGATGGAAAAGTGCTAAAATGAGCCATACCACATTTGTGCCACAGATGTTATATTAAAGGGCAAAGCATTTCCTCTAAAGTTTCGTGCCCTACAAACAACACCCAMAGTTCCACACTATACAAATTGACAACTGGACTTGCGGGCTCACTGGCTAATAAAATGCCTCGGAGTTCCGCGGTAGACAAATTGACAGACGAAGACACTACTCCGACCACGAATTCCCGGTAGGCGGGCTCTAGATTGGACTTTTGTTGTTCCATGGCTTGCTAACAGTACCGTCACTTCCGCGATATACAAATTTACAACTGGACTCAGATCATACCCTCTTCCGTATTACGCTCCACCTATCATGCCCTCTTTTGTGGTATACATTTTGCACTGAAATTTTTTGAGAAATACAATTTAATCATCGGGTCCTCACGTCTTCTGTGGAACTATTGTCACCCCATTTTGAAGCACGTATGTTCTCTTTCCATTCTTCGCCATTTCTTCAAATTTCTTTGGCGGATCGCCGGTTTGGCGGGTTGAAGAAATATTCAGTTCCTAGTCGTTGTTTCATGTCCCTACGCCCCTTTGCAATTAGCAATTACCAATTATATATAAGATCTTATTTGTAGGCATGCAATTAGCAAGCACTAATTTCAATCATCATGGAATGTCATTTCCGCGTCGTCGGGATGGTCCCTTCACGAAAAATTCAATCGCCACTTCTGAGAACGAGTCCGCCCGACCGTTTCCCTATTCCATACTTAGACACTTTGCCAGAATTCCGCAAATATACAAACCGGCCGCTGAACTGCCCCATCATGATCTCTTCTGTTTTACATGTTTTGCAGTAAAAAATTCCGATACATAAAATTTGACCGTGGAACACTCGCCTCTCCTGAGTATCCCCGTAACCCTTTTTTGAATCTCGTCCGACCGCTTTTCAGACCTTGGCATTCTTTCCTTGCTCTCCCCCATATCCGTCACCTTCCCACTTGTCTATAATAAAAGAAAAAAAATAGTTATATATATATACATATCTTGTTTCCAAATATGCAATTACTGGCATTTAATTGTAACAACTCATCATGCAAGAACCGTATAGATTGTCATTGATGGTGTTGTTCATGAGTTTATACTTTAAGGCTCTAATGTATACTGTCAAGGCATCTGAAAAGATAGAGGAAGTTGAGGACAGAAAAATCAGTGATTAAAGGTGAGGGCTATAATTGGTTCCTCAACTGTCTCTATCGAAATTCCCAATTTTCTTGAATGTTGATGTCTCTCTCAATTACTGCCCATGAACGTTCTAATACGACCCAATTATTTGTTGTTTATAAGATAGTGTTAAATAGATTTAGAGTGATGCTGGTTAAAAAGTATGTGAAAATCTTTCAATGAAGGAATACTGGAATGAGGTAAAGATTTATACCAGAGTCTAGCATCTCTTTCCAATGAAAACATAAACAGTTTCATGAGGACATCTTCATGGCGTATATTTAATTCATCCATGAGCTTGTGGAATTCAAACAAGTGTTGAGCAGGATTGTCGTCCGCATATTCTCCAAATTTAGGAAGGACATCTTCCCAAACTTTAATGTCTGGAGCAGTGTTTGGAAAACCATAAACATTTGTAAAATCCAGAGGAGCAAACCTTGCAGCAATCCGAGCAGTGAACGAATTCGACATTTTGAGACCAGTGGAGTCGCCAATGAATCATGTAGAGTCTTCAAACCAAGGAGTCGCCAGGTGAATGATCACAACCAATTGAATGTCTGTCCCTTGTTCACCATCAAGGAATAGATCTAAACTTTTTGTCATATCCCAGGAAAGATAGCTTCGTTCCTCCGTCCCCGGCAACGACGCCAGAAAATTTTGTCGCAAGAGTTGGTTCTAGGCTATAATAGAGCCAAGCCTTAGCACATTTTAAATGAAATACTTTTTTTCACTCAGACTTGACTTGGGTTGCATGCAAGTAAATTCCGAGATAACCTCGAACCACTTTTGATTGGAAACTGCCCCTTCCAACCCGAGAGAGATCTCTCGAAAATATGTCAAAATAGGATATTCGATAAGCTTAATAGTGGGCATATTTTTGGGTAACAAAAAGTTTTGGGTTTTTAGGGTTGATGGGTTGGACCGGAAAGTAGTCCATTGGGCATGGAGTCAAATGATTAGGCAAGTAATAAGAGTGTTTCGGCAATGGAAATCCATGGAGTAGAGGCGAGATAAGCTGATTACATAGGGAAGGATTTATAAAAAGTATGGCAGCAGAATAAAGAGAAAACATATCAAAATGCAAGGAGCACTTAGCAATGAGTGAATTCCAAGCACAAATCAATGGAAAGAGATGGTTGGGACAGAGCATCTAACAAAAGACGAATTATGAACCTTGACCTCTGCAATAAACAACTTAGAACCATTATGCAACAAAGCATCTAACAGAGGATGAATTCTATTTCAAAACAGTTACAAATCGAGAAGAAAAGATAGATGGAGTGATATTGAAACTAAGAAAATGGACAAACTCTGCAAGTAACATCACAAGAATCTTTGAGATGGATAAAACATGATTCTACAATCTTATATTAAACTGAAAATGAAAGATACAGCCCAGGAGTACTACTCCTGTGTGTCTTTCCCTCCCCCCTTGTTACAAATATGCCTTATATAGGTCTTGAGGTCGAAAATCCTCCCAAAAAAACAGTTACAATCAATTCTTGAAACTAACGGCCATAAAAGATAGGCCAAACTGCTGAGAAATGAGGCTGCGGTTACGGTTCTATATCTCTCGAATCATGACAGATGTGCATAAACTGAAAAAGGATTTTGTGCCTCTGTTTTTTCTTAGCAAAAACCTCTCTCGGTTCCCTGAGATCCATTTTCATTTGCCTCATATCTGCATTTTACAAACATGTGTCAAAACAGGAAAATATGAGATCTGAAAATTAGGGCTCAGAGATGGATTCGATTCTCCCAATACGTGACACCTGTAGGAAAAATGAGAGAGGCTTTTGATATTCGATGTGTTAGGCACCAAAACCTCCGATCGTTTCTCAAAATGATCCTCCATTCGCTCAGAATCATCATTTGAAAATGATGACTCAACACAGTAAAAAACACCACATTTATGAAAACGAACCTCATCTTGCGGGGGGACTTTTGACTGCCTTCCCAAGCTCCAAATGAAATTCTAAAGACACCATTGGAAATATTAGGATATGTATATGTCAATCGACTATTCGAACGTGGAAAATGGCCTCCCCAAGGTTGAGAAAAATGGTTTTTTTCCCAAGGCCGTTTTTTTGCATATGACTGGAGTCCCGATTTCGGGGTTTTGGGTATCATGTCTTCAAGAGTTATGACATGCAAGGAATACCGAATCGTGAAATCGCGATGGGATTAATTAGGCGATAATAATTTGTCTTAATCTCTTAATTAATCACGATTAACAATTAATCTTTAACCTTTCGTGGATTTAAGTGTCGGGACTTCGATAATACTTGACGCGAGAAATCCCGAATCACGAAATTGCAATGGGATTGATTAACAGATAAAACACTTTTAGCTTTGTGATTAAGCATGATTAAAACACATGCTTTCGGGGTTTCGGAAATCGCAAACTTGAAACTTAAAGCACGAAGGCAACTCGAGTTGCGAAATCACGATGAGACTTGTCAACATTAATCTTTCTTATTCTTTAATTAACCCAACTTATCCTTTAATACTTTAGTGAATTCGAGGATCGGGGTTGTAGTTATTAAAATATTTACGTCAGCCAAATCCCCGACGGCCAAAAACCCCAGACTCGTGAGATTTTTCTCCATGTGGCTTAATGCTCGGTGTATGTGGTCGTTCAACTGCCAATGTTTCCATTCATTTTCCTTGTGACTCAAGGCTCGAACAGATGGTACATTTCTTTGATTTTCACATGAACCCTGTCTTTGGATTTTTCGTGAGTTGGCTTGTAACTGTTGTACTGCTGTGGCATTTGGAGTTGATTTCAGCGTTATTTGACTTAAGATGACAGGTAGAGAACATTCAGTGATGTGCGTGACAGACGAATGGTCGTTTTCTCACATCTACACTTTCGGTAGTTAAACACTATAAATTTTTTCTCTCCTAAGTTACCGAAAGCCAAAATTTCAATATTTGTTACAACAGATGGGCGAAAGGCTCGAGGAGATCTCCTATTAATGCGCATTAAACCAAGATTTGCGGGGGGTTATATTATCCCTTCCAAGTGTTCATTTCAAAATCATGAAATGTCGTTCACACGTCGTGGCCTTGGCTTCATGAAACCTCCAATCCTTAATTGCTCTACGTTGTATCCGCCACCTTCACATTTCTAAATATGCAATAAGTAAGCTTTACTGCTAACAGTTCATCATGCACCACCCATACAGATTGTCATTAATAAACGAAAGGCTCGAGGAGCTTTCCCATCCATAAGCATTTAACCAAGATTTAGTGGAGAGTTACATTATCGGCTCTAACTGTTCATTTAAACCATCATCTGGAGCAAACCAACGTTCTCATAAACCTATGGCATCATCTCGACAACAGTTCCGTGGAGATACAATGAACATCTTCGGGCGCGAGGACCAGAACTCCCAGTGGTCTAGGGCATATTCTTATTACTCAACCTCTGTCGCAGAGAACCATGTAATTTGGACCTCTGGGATTGCTCGTGCAAGCTGTGTCCCTGAGGTTTTTGACTGTAAAGACCTGGTCTCTTGGTGCGCCGTTAAATTTATTTCAGACAAAATAATTATTCCACTGCGGGACCGCTCTTCTGTTTCTTTGTCTCACCTCAGGTATTCCGCCAGATGCTAATATTGCCGGAGCCAACATTGACGTTCAAAGGAGAATATTCAAAACAGTTCCTAGCAAAGCATAATAATGGGTTGGACCTCTTGCCCCATTTATTGGAAAACCCGCTTCTAGTTCCTGAAGATATTACAAGATTGCAGGTTAGTTCATTTAGAAATCCATTTCGCGAAATTGCTTGGCTGTTTACAAGAATAATGAGACAAGAGTCCACAACAACTATTTCCCGGATGGCTCTTTATATTTTGTATTTCACAGTCAACGAACAAGCCATTTTTGATTGGGGCAAGTTAATTTCCCATGAAATTTGTTCCCAATTGTCAAGCTTCAAAAGGGAAAAGAAATTTTAAATGTTGTCCTATTTAGTTTTTGCGATAGTGCATTCCTGTCGGTTTCCACAACTATCTCTCTCCAAGAATGTCAACTGCGAATTCCACCCAGTAACTTTCTGGTACTAGGCCTTGTGGAAGCACAAGGATTCCTACTGTTTCTAAGAAGTTTTTAATGGCTTTCTGTTTGTTTTCAAAGTTTTGTTGTTAGGAGAAGATGCTCCCCACATATCTGAACATGCAACCAGTTTTTTGGACACCAGTTTTTTGGACAGGAAGGGGCACTCGAACATTTCGATAATTACACTGTCATAAGAATTTTTGGCTCCATGGAAATACCTACTCTCGTTCCATGTCACATTACAGACATAATGTTTGTTGCAGAGGTAGCACGACAATACAATTACTGGTTGCATCTATTGCAAAAGAAGAAAAAAAAACAGTTTATTCCTCTGCCTTGGAAAGTAGGGGAGTTCGTGTTGAAAAACGTTAAGAAATTTGAGGAATTCGCAGCGCATTCTAGCATCTACAACCTGATATATGCTGAAATCATAAGAGGGTTCGACCCTTATAATATTTTTCGACAACATTTACAAACACTTGGCGCCGACGATTGTTTTTAAAAAAAACACATGCCCGAAAAAAAAGATAGTGGCGACAACGCTTCTGCCTCTGATGCCGACGACGTGGACACAATGCAAAGCTGCACTAAATTGTACACGCAACAGGAGAAAGGCCCCAGTGACAAGAGTGTTCAATCGACAAATAACACTCCAAAAAGTACGACATCCCAGAGCAGTGCTCCAACGGCCCACCACAACAACAAAGAAACTCAAAGTTCTTCAAACAGAGGAGGAGATAACGACCCTCCTCACTGTAAAATTGATAGTTCTCACAACCTTCCAGTAGAGAAGAAGAGAAAAAAAAATGTGGGATAGGCAGAAGAGTTGGAAATTCAAAGTGAGAACATGGAACTTGACACTGATCTGGATAACATGCTCTGCTTGCTTGATCAACCCGGAAATGCCATCCAACATAGCCGTCCAATGGACATATCTGTTACCGAAAATTTTGACGAAGATGAATCCTTCGTGTTCCAGAGCATTGTTTTTGATAACCAGTCCAAAAAATTGATAATTGAGAAAAAAAATGTTAAAAATAAGAAAGGGAAATCTCGTTCAGAGGTTGCCCTTGCCAACATGCGACTGTCCCAAATCTGTCAACTTCACATCGCGAGCGGAGAAGCACTTCATGATTCCATTGGAGCAATTGAGACCGAGAATGCCAGACTGAAGGGTCGGGTCAAGGAATTGGAAGAGGCTTTCATTCCTACGCCATTGCTTGTCAATCCTTTGGCAATAGCCATGCCTGCCACCCCTGTAGTCAACGTAAAAGCATCCTCCACCCTGCTGACATATTGTAGAGGATATGTGGAGAATAATATCAAGAAAAGAATGGAACTGGTTAACGAGGCATGGAAAACATCACAAACCATCACTTCCCTTGGAACCAGGGCACATAGTTTGCTCAAACATTTGTAGGTGGAGTTAAAAATGAAGAAAATTTCTTTTTAAAAACTGTCCTTCCTTTTGGCACCATTGTCAACAATATGATAGAAACAAAAAGAAGAGAACAAAATCTTCCATCCAAAAATCGGATCGGTCAATTGAATGCGTGTTGGAAAGAAAAAGTGAAGAACCTGCATCTCATTGTTCAGTCATGTGAACAAGCCATATCGAAGAAAGATAAATTATTCATAAGGCTGTCAAGACTAAACTTAGCTGGAAAAACCAACGACTTCTAAGACCCCGACTTAATCGCAAACTCCTTGCCCTTAACCAGGCAAGATTTCGATAAACAGGTTGCTATGTTTAAGGCCTTGTCTCTGGAAAAGTTTTACAACATCATTCACTTTGATCAAGCTCACGTCGACGACTGGTTAGTCAAATATTCAGTACAGAATGAGGAAATTCATCAAGCTCTATGTAATCTTTCTATCAACTTCTGGGAATTAGAAAATGATCTTTTCAACATAAAAATCCGGAATGAGATCAACGTCTCCCCAATGAGAAGCTACATTCAAGAATGGCTTGAAAGACAATTGAAGCAGGTCACCGCCGAAAGGCAACAAACTTTTGCTAGGATTCCAGCAGTCGTCAATGACATCATTGAAACCACAGCCGTCGGCGACATCAATGAAACGACAACCACAAACAAATAGCCAAAGGGCTCATATGTACCCTCACTGTAAGTCTATTGATCGCATTCTGCTTTGTTTATCAACCCAATTATTCCACTTTCTTAAATAGAGAAGTGTAGGCAAACACTTATACCTTTCAATTTATTTTTTTTGCAGGTATTGCACTCTATCTTCTTTCTACAGTCATGTTTCTTGTACATATTTCTCAAATGGTCCGCGGGAGCCCCAATCCCAGTGTACACGACAAACACATTTAAATTCCCATCAATATGTAACATACTTTAATTTTTTTGTATATTTCAAAATTTCCAGTAGTATGTAACAAACTTTTATTTTTTGACATACTTCAAATAACACTGTTTTCTTATCTCCTTTTAAATTTATGTCTTCATACATTTTTATCTTTCACCAGTTTCTATGACAAATGCATTTAAATTTTTATATGTAACATACTTTTTTTTTTTTATATATTTCTAAATAAATGGTGCTCTACATACCAACTGCCATTTACTTATGCCACATGTTGACAAATGCATTTCAATTTTTATATGCCAAGCGTCATTTACTTATGCCCCATGTTCAATGATATACATGTTGCATACAACATTTCCGTCACATACATTTCAAAATTTCCAGNGCTCTACATACCAACTGCCATTTACTTATGCCACATGTTGACAAATGCATTTCAATTTTTATATGCCAAGCATTTACTTATGCCCCATGTTCAATGATATACATGTTGCATACAACATTTCCGTCACATACATTTCAAAATTTCCAGTAGTATGTAACAATTTTTTTTTTTTTTTTTAATATATATTTCAAATAAAACTTTTTCGTATTTCCTTTTAAATTTATGTCTATACATTTTTATCTTTCACCCGTCCATATGGAAAATGCATTTAAATTTTCAAATATATTCTTCCACTGTGAACAAATTTGTAATTCGTTATATATTTTCAAAAAATAAATGGTGCTCTACATGCCAAGTGTCATTTACTTTTGCCCCATATTCCGTGATATACATGTTACACACAACATTTCCGTCATTTACAATTCGACCCCATTTTCCAATATTTTCTTTCTAACCTCGTTGACAGAGACTACCCTGCCACACAACTTTGTTTTTGTTATGTCATCCATAATAAATTTAGATACATTTAGAAGTTAACATTATTTATTACATGGTGAGAAAACCCTCATGTGAATTTTACAACATAAATCTTTTTCTATTTTTTTTTTTTTACCATACACAAATTAAGAAATATAGTTAAAATACTCAAATATGTGTGATGTGGGTTAGGGTTAATGTGAGAAAAACACAAACTATTTATATATTAATCAAGTAAGTCTTGTTTTTGTCTAAAATTTATGTTGGTTTCTTCCAGATGTGTTGCTCCACTTTTTGATTTTTTTCATCTTCTCCAAATTTTTGTATGGAATGTTTTTAGTTGAAAACCAAATGTTGCAATCTTATCATATGGAAAATCAATTTCATTAATAGAGGAATGAGTTAATAAATGGATAAAGTCAATCTTTTCAATAAATTTATTTTTCTAGTGAAATAAAGTTTTTTTTTATGGGATAATTTTTTTAATATTTTAGTGATTTTAATTGTTTAAGAATGTGATTAAAATTCTTATCAATTAAATAAAATTATAACTTTCCAAAAAATTCTCCAAACTTAAAATAAATTTCTATAATTACAAAAACTAATTTCTCCACTTATTAACTTAACCCATTAAAAAAAACAAAAAATCTAAATATTTTATTGTTTAAACTTTTTCTAAAAACCAATTTAAATATAAAATTATGATAAAATTACAATTTTACATGGTTAAAATTACATTTTTAAAAACTTAAATAAATTCAACACCATAAAAAAAAAACCACCTTATTACAACCAAAAAAAATTCTAAAATAGATTCCAATTTTTTTTTTTCTCCAAATACACGTGAAACGTCCAAAATGCAAGAATTTCTCTATCCAACAAATTACATATGGCAAAAGTTTTAAATGAATGAATCTAGACTTTCCCGCGAACCAATGGTGATTATACACGCAGGCAGTGTAGATTTTCGCGGGAATGATACGTTACAGCTTCTGATTGGCCAAAGATATATAACCCCGGAGTCGAGACCCTGAACGGATTGAGCACCGGTGGTCAGCTCATCTCCACACGATGATTGGTGGTTGACTGTCTTCTCACAATTCAAACACTCCAAAGATCACAAAACTGTTCTCAGGCCCACACGTGTGGGATTTCATTCATTGAGAATAAACGATTTTCTGAAATATACGAACGCCCGCCTATTTTGTGGGATTTCCGTCCATCCACGCCAGAAGTAACGTATTGTGGGAATGAATCTTTGAGACCCTAAGAAATCCGTGAATCTTTGAGACCTTGAGGAATCCGTGTAAAATAAAATGAAGTCGACTGCCCAGAGCTTGAATTAAATGAAATGGAAGCCTTTTGCCTGGGATTCCCGTCAATCCAGGCCAAAACGTGCCGATTTCCCAGGCTCTGGAATTCGTCGGTTCAGTCCCTCAAACGCTATGAATCCCCTCAAAGGTCTCTGCTGTTATCCTCAGGTTCGAACCGCTGCTTCGCAGCTTTTTACAGGAAGCCGCAGTTTAATGCGAATAGATATTTCCTGACGAGATGCTCGGTTGTGGAGACTGCAGGTGACAGGAACTCCACTAAGAAACCGCAGAGGCGTAGAAAGAAGAAAATAAGTCCATCATTTAATGAAGACGGAGTCCTAGAAGGTCCTAGAAGGACGGGGAACGCGGTAGCGAATAAAGATTTTGTGAATAAGGAGGTTTTGTACCAGAACGGGGATCCACTGGGGCGCAGAGAGCTCGGCAAGCATGTAGTGAGATGGATAGCTCAAGGCATGACTGCAATGGCCGCTGATTTCTGCGCTGCAGAGGAACGAGGTGAAGTTGGAGAGCTTGAGAAGAAAATAAGATCCGGCATTGAATTTGTTATGCAAGCGCAGCCGTATTTAGTGGTAAATCCCATGCCTAGAGGATTGGAGGCTGTTTGTTTGAAGGCAAGCACGCATTATCCAACTCTTTTTGACAATTTCCAGCGCGAGCTCAGAAATAAACTTCAAGCTCTGCAGACTCAGAAAGCCGTTATTCAAGATTGGAAGGAGACCGAGTCTTGGAGGCTGTTAAAGCAGCTCACTAAATCAGGTTTTTCGCCTTTGGCTTTTCCCTTTATTAAGGCCGAAATGTTTTTTTGGCTATAAAAGCTTTACTTGTTTAGTTTTGATTTGAGAAGCTCATTTGTCAATTATTAAAGCTTCTGCTCATTAAAGCTTTAAGGTTTTTGCTTAATGTTTTTGACATACTTCTTGATATTTGACATATAAGGAAGATAGTGTAGTATTAAAGCTTTTGCCTCATTAAAGGTATGGTTTTTCCATTTTTAAAGTTTTGACATACTTCTTGATATGCGACGCAGAAGGAAGGAGTTTTTTTTGACATACTTCTTGATATGTGACATAGAAGGAAGAGGATTTTACTGTCATGACTAGTAGAGGTTATTCCATGATGTCACAAGTTAGTTGTATCCAAGGTGCCACAAGCTAGTTGTATAAGATTGTTTTTATTTCTATTATTTAAAAAATAAAATAAAAATATATATTTTATATTCATATACATATATTTACATTAATAAAGAAAAACATAAAGCGGAAGGGTATATATGATGGTATTTACAGAAAAATAAAATTTGAATAGGCACCTAGATTTAACAATTTGGCATCTTGGATAAGCAAAAATCCTTTTACCAACAACTGCATTTGTAACTCCTCTCTACACATATGACAAAAGGAAAACAAAGAGTTAACCTCATCCACAAAGACATATTTGCATTGAAGCTTCCAGATAACAAACATGGCTGGAATTCTTAAGTAGTGCCAAATGCCACTAAGAGAAGAGCGGACTAAGGACAAGGAGTCACTGAACAAAACTGCCTACCAATGCAAACTCCCCTGAAGAATATTTGCTTGCTTTGTTCGAGCATGATCCCAACTAGACCTGGTAAAAGGACAATTGCATAATAAATGCTTCACCAATTCCAACCTAAGGCAGGAAGGGCAACACCATTAGAGATGCCACTCTTAGCCAGTTGAGCTTTGGTGCAAAGGCCGTGGTAAATCACTAGCCAAGCAAACACTCTGAGCTTGTAAGACACCAACATCAACCACACATTGTGCAACCTCCAAATCCATCGGCCCTTAGCATTAAATGACACCCACCTTGCATTAAGAACTGGGCCAAATGCATGATGTTGATGTAAAATGGAGTACAACTTACAAGAATTGTATTGAACTAAGGGGCTCCCATAAATCCACTCCCACTTGTGCCAAATGGGTCCTGACATGTCAATATTATTTTTGAACAAGTCCTCCTACTAGATGATGCCAATGATCTCCATGATGATGGGCCAATCAGTAGAAGAAAGGGCACACTCATGAGCTAAGGATCGCCCATCCTTCCAAGAGCGAGCATTGACATCCCACAAGTCCCTCCTAAGAAAAATCCTTTTCTTGCCCAACCAATGAGCCTGAAAGCAAGGGGGATTAGCAATATAGGCACCCTGCAACCTCTAACTCCAATTTGGTCTTTTGGCCAAATCCCACCCCACACAATTTCTTGACATCTATCCCTTGTGGGTTTGTTTATTCCTATTATTTCTCATACACATGCACACAAGTTATGTAGGGAGGGAAGGGAAGGTGCAACTGATCAACCAATGCTAGTAGAGGGAACCATTATAAAGAAATTATTTTGACCATCATATTAATTAATAATTATTGGCTTTGAACTATCTTGAATTTTCAAATTTTGAGAACATACATATACCCATAGCAGAATCATCATCAATTAGAGTGCTTCCTTCCTTTTATCTTCTTGCTTTATCATCACTTTAGTCTTGGGTTTTGTTTGTTGATTACGACAGTGAATTCCACATTTTGCTTGCGTTTATCTTTCATGAGCTCTATTTTTTATGCACTCTTGCACTTGAGGTTTGACAACTGGGACAATTGCCATTTGTTTTTTAATCTAGTATGTAGAACACATTATTTATGTTTTTTAGGAGTTCGAGGGTTTCCGCAAGGAGGTAAGAATCAAGAGGGACCTAACTATTCCATACAACCCACAACAACTCAGGGTCGCGGAGTGAAAGAACCGATCCATCATAGGGGGGTTGTTAAGGCCACGATTCATGACTAGGACTTGTCAATGTTTCATACGAGATAGGATTCAAAAGGGAGCAGTAAAGCTCTAGTATGTTCCCACAGATTAATAGGTAGCTGATATACTGACCAAGCCCTTAGCAAAAGGGAAGTTTGAAGCATTCAAAGACAAACTTGGATTGGTGGAGAAATTAGAATTTCTTCCTTGCTAAGAGGGAGTTTTGAGAAATGTAGCTTGGACATGAACTTCTTGCACAGGTTTCAATGTGAACGTGTAGGAAGTGGTTCGAGACATTTCGAAAGTAATCACTTAGGAAAAGTGCGTAATTAATTCTATTTTGTAATTCACTCCGGTAAAAAGTGAATTATCTTAAGTTTTGTAGTTGACTTAGCCTAAGGA
Source organism: Picea sitchensis (assembly GCA_010110895.2). Classification (NCBI taxonomy): domain Eukaryota; kingdom Viridiplantae; phylum Streptophyta; class Pinopsida; order Pinales; family Pinaceae; genus Picea; species Picea sitchensis. Next base: position 32,624 of record SNQJ01S0080216.1, on the reverse strand, counting down.
GTCTAATAAAGTGTATTTAATACATTAATGACTTAGATTTAATGCAAGTCGCACATCTCATGATGAAATTAGGTTTTTGGCATATTAGGATTTTTCAGTAAAGCATAGATAAGACAAGATAGAAGGGGGTCGTACCACAGGCGTATAGTAGGCCATATAACATAGGATGTATAGTAGCAGGGTCTTATAGATCCGTATAGTAGGTCATACAGACCATACAACTGTTGTTTTCCTAGTTTTCAGTGCAGGCGGTACAACTCTTTAGTAGGTCATACAGGCCATACAACTGTTGTTTTCCACGTTTTCCATGCGGGTTGTACAATTCTTCAGCAGGGCGTAGATATCTATTATGTGGTGATTCATTTGACTAGGTTGATAAGATCTAGGTTCCACGAAAAGAAGAAAGCCAACCTACAGTTCCACTGGCAATCATGACAGGGAAATCACAATCTAAGACCTTGAAGCTTAAAGGAGTCAATAAATATAGAAATGTAACAGTACTCATAGATTCCCACAGTACTCATAATTGTGTAGACATCATTGTTGCTAAACAACTAAGCCTTTTTGTGCACCCCACGAAGGACCCCATTGTTACGGTCGTTGATGGACAAAAGGTCAAAGAAGTAGGAAGATGTCATAAAGTCTCAGTTCAAAAACAAGAAATGCAACTACAGACAGGACTTTACGCTCTACCACTTGAAGATATGGATATGGTGCTAGGTGAGAAATGGTTGATGCAATTGGGCACTTATACCTCAAACCTTGAAGAACAATTCATGAAGTCTAATCGGCAATGTCAACATTCTAAGTTATATTGTTTTGCTCTCGAGAAAGGTGAATTACAACTAATAAAAAAAATAGCAAGAAACACAATCAAATATACAACAACGAAAGCAAGGGAAATATATTACCAAGAAGCATAAAGGTTTCACATTAACAATCAAGTCAAAAGACTCTAGGATATGACGCAAACAATACAAAGGAACCTTGCCAATGCTAAAAAAAAGAATGAAGTTTGTTACCTTAACACCTTTAGATTAAAGTCCAAAAGATTGGTACTAGCCTATGGGCAACTTGGAGAGGTTATCCAATGTCATGACAATAACTTCTCCCACTCTTTAGGTTGGCTCTTCTCCAACTCAAGGGGGGTATCCATAAGACAGGATTGCTAAAGTTTAGGCAATAAGAGATCAAGGTGAAATGAAGAGGGGCTTTAGCAAAACAAGTGTTGTAATAAAGGAAAATAAGAAGATGATGGGTAGACCAAGCTTATTGCCTATCCATTGGGCGATGGAGTCAAAGGATCAAGCTATAAGTGATGCTTTTACTTATGATCAAGGCATGAAAGAGCTGAAATGAACAAAATACAATCTTCCTTAATTTGTTAATATAAAATGTAAAATATACTCGGAGAACCCATTTAAGGAGAACCTCTAAAGATAGTTTGGGGGTGAGCTTATCAAATGGAAAAGTAAATTTCAGCCAACTCGAATTAAGAAAATAGACCTTCACAATGACTTTTCCATCAAATAAACATCAAAGGTATTGAAAGGGAAATCAATCACTAATAAGCCACTTCTAATAGGTAAGTTGCAACAACTCAAACTTAAGAATATAGGTACAATTTTGCCCATGTAGTAGCCCACCAAAACATATCCTCTTGCAAGTACTTCCTTCAATTACATTTCACAAGAAAAGGCCAACACATCATAGGAGAGAAACCTTTGTACTTGTATTACCCTCTAGTTCTTCAATTAAACTCAAGGGGAAAAGTCTCAGAAATCTAACCATCCCTTCAAATGGAGAGAGCAAACCCTTATATAGGTTTGAGATCAACTCCTTTTACAATATATTTGCAGAATTCTTCTGTCAATTGAAATAAACAGGAAGTCTGTATATCACATACAGCTGCTGGTTTACCAGTATGTGGAGGTTACCTTGTAAGCTTTGCTCTAAGGAATGAGAAGCTGAGTTGAAGGAGAAATCATATGTGTATGTGTGTATTTCGTTTATGCTTCCACTATTTACTTCTCCAGATATTGTGCGGCTGGTGCTATGTTCAGAAATTAGATTTCCACAATTAAATAAATTCAGTTTGATTTATTTGCTTTGAGATCATAAGGATATCAGTCATCTAGGGTTGGAGATTTTAGTACCTTTTTGGTGATGCTTGATGCAGTCTCCCTGGGCCTACTATCTGTTTTTCTCTTAGTCCCTATAATCACTTTTGGTCATATGTGGACATAAATATATATTCTCTATTTCCTTGATAAAGCAAGTTCATTTGTAAGCTAGAAGATGATCTTCCTTTTTTATTTAAAAATCATGAAGGCTTTGTTTCCGATTATAATTGGCTTCTTTATAAGGTCCTGTAAAGGAATGTTTTTTATGAGATATTGCCACTCTCTTTATGATTATGTCACACAGCTTTAAATATTTGCTTTTGGGTGTACTTAAGTGGAATAAATTATAACAATGTATAGATTTGTTTTCATAGCATGCACTGCACATTTATAGAGATTAATGTAATTTCTTTCATTCTATGTAGGTCTTATTCTGAATTTTACTTAATTACAGTACATGTTTCCATTGATGACACATTGTAATAGATTTGCTGAAGCTTAACTATTCAAGGTTGTAGCATTGCAGTTCAACATCGATCTCTTGCGCGGAAAGATTTCCAGCCAAAACAGTTTCAGGATGACTTGGGGCTGCCTCCAAAAACGACAACAGAAATTCAGAAACGAATTGATGATTTTGTCACACACATGTCAGAACTTCTTTGCATTGAACGGGATGCAGAATTAGAAGCYACTCAAGAGGAGCTGGATGCTGCTCCTATGCCAGATACAAGTTCTGTTTCTCCAAGATCAATAGAGTATTTGGTTAATCATGGACAACCTCAGCAAGAACAATGCGATACTATTTGCAATCTGCATGCAGTTAGCTCCTCAACAGGTTGAAAAGTTCTCTTTCATGGTTTGAAATACGATCATTTTTAATATCCAAGATTGCGCTAAGATTAACTTGAAAATTCTATTAACACTTTTAAAATAAATGATTTGTAAAATAGTAGATACTAGACCTGGTAAAACATATACGCCTCTTTCAATATGATATATCTTGTTATGAAATATAAGAGAAAATCAAGTTGTTGGTTTTCAATGCTTCCTTTCCTATTTAGCTATATGTAGAAAGGTCACTGCCTTACATGTTTTTGTTGAGGGCTGCTATAGCTTTGGTTGCGGTAGTCTTTCATCAAGATCTTTGTTCTGTTTTCAGTTTAAAACTCTCCCTTGGTGGCTGTTAGAATTAGGGCAGTAAAGCATAACGGTAGTATCTTTTAAATTTCAATGAGTATAACAACTAGATCTACTGTTTAGACATCAATCTCTACTACTTAAACAGTGTACAGATCTAGGAGATCTGATAATATGGATAAAGAGTAAGACTGTAGCACAGATCTGGACTCAAACTTAAATATAGATATACAGATCTAAACTCAAAAACTTTCTGATCATTAA
>SNQJ01S0080216.1:0-18788 GCA_010110895.2 Picea sitchensis | reverse complement strand
GTTTCTTGCTGAGAAGCCTTTTATTGCTTTCTAGGGGATCCCTGGGCGAAGCATCTCAAGGTTTTATTCTTAGGATTTTATCTTTTACCAACTTGCTTTTACCTTCTGGGCCTTTAGCCCCTTCTTCCCACTAGATAAGATGCAATCCTAAAATAGGTCAACCCAGTGCTCGGACAAGTGGAATGGGACAGGTGAGCGGGAAACAAGATGGAGAAGTGAAGCTGTGAAAGGAGCGGACGATGGCTTTTCAGAGACAACCCCCAGTGGCTAACAAAAACCAACAGACAGGCTTGCTAGGACATCTTGTCAATCCCCCAAGCATGGTCAAGTGGGCAAGTGTACAGTCCAAGCAATTGTTAGAAATAAAAAGAATCAGATGCATACATTCAATGGTTTTGATGATCAAAGTGACACATACCATGATACTTGAACTAATTGCCTCATGAAGCAAGAACCCTCTCTGACACAAGACCATGCCGATGGTGGTGGAGGTTGCTACTGCTGAGAGGACAAAGATGCTGGAAGAAAAGAAAAGGTGGGCCCTCCAGGGCCATGCTCAAGTCAATCTTGCTCACGATACTCCATGTCTAGGACCTGTGGGCCTTGAGACATGATCTCCTAGTTATCTCTGAAAGTGGGGGATAACAAAGACCAAGCAACAAAACTTCATACTTTGCCACATTGTTAGTGGAATCAAACTCTAAGCTGTAGGAAAAACTTGTGGTATCACCCCGAGGAGAGGTAAAAACAATACCCGCATTGGCACCTAATCTCGACTGAGATCCATCAAAATGCATCTTCAATCCTTCTTACTCTTCACTTCAGATTTTTCTTTGATTTCTAGAGCTAAGGAGTGAGCCAAAATAGCATAGTTTCCAAATTCACCCTCTTATGTGCATACCAATTCATTCATTGGCTCATTTGGGTCTTCTACATGGTAGTACTTCCCAAGACGCTCTCTATACAAGGTCACGAAAGTATCGTCACATGTTGGAATGGTAGCGTAAGAAATCTATTTGTATATTGCCTCCCAAACTGGTAGCTCACTTTATCGACTACATCGTACCCCAAGCATCTGAAACATCGATAACTACTACGTCCCTTAAAATAGATATATCTGGGTAAAATGCCATCTTCACATGCAAATCCTTGATCAGGCCACACACTTTAATCTCTCTTGAATCTATAGCACATACACTCCTGTAAGGCTGAGTGGTCCTGAGGCTCAACTGATTCATCACCTTGAGTGACATGACATTGGTTGATGCTCCAAAATCTTCATCACCTTGAGTATGACATTGGTTGATGCTCTAGAATCTATCCTGCAATTATGCAGGAACAGATCATTGACCACCAAGGTGATAAAGAAGGGGTTATGACTGCCATTTCTCCTTGGTTCATTGCTTCTAACACTATAGGACAATGTTAACTAATATCATCAAAACTAAGGAACTTTTTCAGCTTTTCATTCTGGGAAGGAATCTTTGCCAGTTCAAGGAAAGGAACTGACACATTCACCTTTGATAAAACTTGGGTCAATTCAACATTCAAATCACAAGTTATACTTACAGAAGGCCCTTCTGATTAAGGTTCCACGGCAGCTCCAACTGTCCGCATAGGCTATTTACTCATAGGAACCCTTTGTGGGATTTGCCTTTCTACTTCAGGGCTTTGTGGAATTGCTTTATTTCTATTTTGATAAGTCATCCACACTTTCTCCTTTATCATTTTCCTTATTTCCTCCTGAGTGGGCTTCTCACCATACATCCTTGTGATGATGTCAAAATCAATGCTTTTCCCTTTAATTTGATTAATTTGATCCTTAGAGATAGTGTAAGCTCTATTTGTTACATTACAAACGATATCACTTCTTTCCCCAACATAATTCATGTTATCAAACTCAACTGGGGCTTCATTATTTGACTCCTTAATCTGTATGGTTGCTGGACATGTGTTTTCATCATGGGAATCTTGACATGTTCTACAACAAGGTGCAGCTTCGTGGTCAACAACATTATTATTATTAGGATTTAAAGGAACTGGAAGTCTCTGATTTTGATTCTGGTTCTAAGGACCTCTGTTTCTATCCCATCCACCATTTTCCCTTGGTGGATATCTATGCTACTGAGCTTTTTCAGGTTGTACCAACCTATTTTGCATGGCATTGTTCTGTTGGGTAAAACTGAACTCCATACATTTTATAGCTTTTCTTAATGTTGTTATGGGATCAGGAGTGGGTTCAGTTGTGTTCAGCAATCTCTCTTCAGTTCTAGCAGTATTGGCTCTTGAAGAACTAGGTTGTTTTGTTTTACCAGCTGCAATCATGCTCTTCCTAACTTTTACTGCTGAATCTTGGGCTGCCTCAAGGTTCTGAGCATCCTTCTCTCTTATCTGGAATCCAACCTCTCCATCAAATGCATCAAGGTAATATATAAGGATGGTTGCGTCTGGAGGTTTAATATTTGTATGCAATCTTTGGACTATCTGGTTAAACCTCTTGTTGAACTCTTCTATGGTTTCATTTTCATTTCTCTTGGCACCACTGAGGGCAGCCAACAACTACCTGTTATCTCTACTTTCCTCCCTTTTTTCAAAGAAGGCACTTTCCAACTGATCCTTGGTATTAATACTATTGTCAGGCAAGCTTGTAGACAAATCTATGGCATTTTCTTCAAAGGATAATACAAACAACTTCATGAGAACATCTAGAGGCCCAATATGGTACTTGACAATCATACTCATGAAAGTGTTCCAATGATCTCTAGCAGATACAACATCATTCCCCTGGAACGAGGGTAACTTGTCTATAGCTTTCACCAGTATATTATGAGGATACCCCTTGATGGTTGGAAAGTTGAGGGGCATGTAAATTTCATCCAACCAATGTGCGATCATGATTATGATGCTAGAAGTGGCAAGGTCACTTTCAAACAAACACCTTATGTCTTCAACAATTTCAAGGTCTTGGTTATTTGTATTCTGTAATCCAAAGGCTAATTTGTTTACCTTTCTTGTATAATATCTCGTAGGTTCTGGGATTGGGTGAACGAGGCCTTGCGAGGATGTTCTTGTGGAATACCTCTTGGGCACAACTTCATTTTGTGGAGTTGCCAAATAAACTTTCAGAATAAGATTTCAACTCTTGGCTCATCAATATGCGAATCTAAAAATTTCAAGACTCGGGGAAATGGACTTAATTCCTAGCAACGATGCCAAAATGTTACCTCCCAAGTTCTCACTTAAGGTGCAAAAAGTCCCAATCACCAAGTAAGATTTCAAGGGGAACTTGGAAAGACTACCCACTGTCACCTCGATAGTGTTTACCCTCTCTTTAGGCCGGCTCTCCTGCAGCACAAAGGAGACTTCCCTAAGCAAATTAAGTCCAGCAATGTATAAGAAATGGAAATGGTACCTAGGACTTAGAGTAAATCTGGTTTCTAATGAGATTTTATGGCAATAAATTCCAGATTTACAAAACAGAAATTTAAGTCTAATAAAAGATGGTAATGAAGGGTTTCTTAGACTTATAGCAAATCTGATTATTAATTATTCCGCTGTAATTTCCAGATTTGCAAAACAGAAAATAGATGATGTATTTTTTATATTTTTAGGTGGTTGAAAGGGAGAAGTGCCTAGATTCCAGATTGGGCAAATGGGGTTGTTGACCGCCTCTTCAACTAGGGGGTCAACTCCATGTACCATGAAGATATGCATCAACAGATGCAAACATGTCGAAGACTTTTTGGTTCTACAGGGCATTTTTTGCTCCAGCACACGGTTTTGTAAGCGGGATTTCCACACCTCTGCGTGGGTTTATAATGTAATAGGTCTACATGGATCATGTTAGGTTAGTTGTCGTAGGGTTTCTTCATTAGGAGAGTTCCTTTCACTGAGTGTTTTTTATCCTCAAGAGGTTAATGTGGCCTAACTAGCCGGGTTAATCTCTTTTGAGTTTTTCACTCCCACTAGCAATAAATCCTCCAAAGTGGTGAAAGGTGTTCTAATGAAGTCATTTCTAGGTAGCTAGTGTTTAGGAATGTTGTAAATGACCATGTAAGACAACACGAAAAATTTCGCGGAATTCCGTCAAGTCTAGCTAGGTTTTTTTTTAAAGTTGGGAATTAATTAATTAATTAATTATGGGTAATTAATGTAAAACTTAGGTCCCGAGATTTTTGATAGGGGTATTTGTACTCAAAAGAAAGATAATGAAACCCCCTACACCCGTGGATCAAGTTTCAACTCAGTTGGACAAGTTTTGTTAGGGTTTTTGCCCACTTAGGAGTTTTTTCGGAAAACGGTGATTTTAATTGCCAAACCCAGGGCATGGGCAAATGTCAATTTTGTAATAGTTAGTCTAATCAGGTAAACTAAAGATGAAAGTAAATGAGAGAGACCCCACCTAACCCACCTAACCCTTTTCCTAACCTTTACCTACCCCTTAGACCCACTTTTAATTTATTACCCACCTTTTAATTTAATTCCCACTTAAGGAATACGTACCCTTCCCCACGCCTAGTTTGATAACTCTTTTAAGAGTGGTTTGTGGGCCCCTCCTCATGAGGTGCGCCCTCCCTTTTATTTCCACGTCTCACTTGGAGTGTGCTATCCACACTCCTCCACACTCCATCACCAAAACCCACGCATCCCTCCATACTCCTCACGAAAGCTCACGCTTTCCTTTCAAACTCAAGATTTCTTGGATACTTGCGTCCCCTCTCTAGTTTGAAAATGGAAACATCAATTTAAAAAGGTGGAATCTTGTTTTAAGGAAGGCGTGGGCCTCTCCTTCATCCAAACTCACGCATCCCTCCACGTTCCTCATGAAAGCTCACGCTTTCCTCTTCTAAACTTCACGCCTTCCCCTTTCCACTCATACGCTTTACTTCTACCCATACACGTCCCATTTGGGAGTGTATCCCACACACTCCCCCACTCTCCTTCCTAAACCTCTCACCTTTCCCTTGAGACTCACACTTTCTCTCTTGGAAAGTTAGAAACATCAATTAAAAAGATGGAATTTGCTTTGAAGGAAAGCGTGGGTCTCCTCCTTCAACCAATACGCCTTCATTTGATGGCCACTTCACCTCACAACTTGTCCCTCTTACTTACCATTTTTGCCCCTACCTCACAACTTGTCCCTCTTACTTACCATTTTTTAGTCTCTACTCCTAAAAATCTAGTCTCTTTAGCTTGAGTTCAATTCTACGGCTTGGATTATGACCAAGGATTTGTGGTAAGAATGAAACAAGCAAGCATCTTTAAAAATAAGGTAAACTCCTTTAGTTCTAAGAACAAGAATAAAGATATAGGGTAGTAATAGTATAATAGCAATCAACAATGAAGCTAGATTAACAAAGAGAATCCTGTAAAACCCTAACTAGACAAAGGATATCTCAATACTCCAAAGTAGTGATCTATGCATGTGTTCAAACAGAAACTTCAATCAAAGAGTTATTAAGACTCAGATTCAAGACAGAGATAAGAGATCTCTCAAGCAAATATAACAGTACTGTCAAATGTAGATCAGCAAGTTAGTTCAAACAATGATACAAAACCCTCCTTTAAATATAGCAGCAGATATTATACTTTCTCCAAGCAAACAAATCTAAGTGTAATAGTAGATCTAAAGTCCAATTCTAAAGCAACAATCTTTCAAATGAAACAAGAAGGATAACAATAACTTAGATCTGAAACTTATCAACGTAATACCATACCCCGGGTGCTGACCCAATCGAGAAAGGAAATGTACCACAAAGGAATAGTCTAGTTTTATGCTCAAAGATAAAGTGGGTGCCATCTAGTGGAAGATCTCTATCCAATCGATTTGAAAAAACTTTCATGCCACCAAAGTTAGATAGGAAAACCAAAACCCTAACACAAATAACCAAACCCTCCAGGCAAATGCAAGCCCTTCCCATTTGGCGAGGTAACCTCAACAAAGGAGTTGTGACCTTCTAAAGGCCACCGGGTTACCTTCCGCTGCGTCACTGCCTTCAATCCATGGACGCTGGGTCGCCTCACTGTGTTGCTACACCCTCTGCTAAAAGTCACAAGACCCTTTGGTACAGTCACGGCTCACTTTGGCAAAGACAGCAGCAAGAACGGATGGGGTAGCCTTTGGCTGAGACAAAATACCAGCGGAACCTTCACCAACCTTCAACAAAACAGGACAGCACTATATCTGGACTGAGGCCGCAGATTTCAGAAGACTCCACGCTAAGGGTATATTCACAACAGAGTGTAGAATAGAATATGTGTAGAAAGGAGTAGGGTAGGCCTTGTTATATAGTAAAATGGACATAGAGTTAGGGTTGAGTCAAGTCAAGGGTTAGGGAGCGCTAGAGCTTAGGTGAGGTTGATAAGTCACATGCTTAAATTAAAATTTAAACATGTGACATAAATATAATTTAAAAATTATATAAAAAAGCCCATAAATAAATAAGCCCAAAACCAAAAATCAAGAGTCCATAACAAAAGCAAAGAGGGTTTCCGGCAACAAGGTGGCATTACTTCTATTCTTTCAAATCATCCGTGAACCCACACTTTATCATCACTGCATAAGGGACGCTATCCCACTTGTGGTTGTGCCCCTTCGCATGGGAAGGTCATGTACCATCAAGTCACACTGTCGGGACTAAGGATCGTCCCATGCCCCTAGGCATGAGCAACTCCGGACTCACCTCGTGGGCCCCAGGAAATATCTAGGGTCTTTGATTTCTTGGTTACAAACCAAGACTCCTATGCTCCTGCATGGTTACCCCGGTTATTAACCAGGGCCCCGGCATAAACCTAGGGAGTCTTCAATGCTTGGTCCTGCATTCAAGACTCCCATGCCCCTGTGCATGAGCACCGGGTTGCAATCCGGGTCCTTCTAGAGATATCTAGGGTTCCCAAATGCTTGGTCCTGCATCAAGACTTCCATGCCCCAGCTGGTACCCCTCAAGGTTACAAAACCGTGGGCCCCGGTTACTAACCTAGGGTCTTTATCAAAAATGTCTCAGATCACATATCCCATGAGTGTAATCGTGCCCTAGATCTGCCTAGGGTCTTAGCCATCCTCCGTGAGAATGACTCTCACACAGATAAATTCAACACTTCTTCTCAAAGAAGAGAGGTATTCTACACCCAAAGCTTGTCACTTTATCGCTGTAGTGGCTTGGTGGAAGATGTTCACCGCCCTGTCACTGGTTTCCGGAACATATTGTATGCCGAAATTCTCCTCAATCATATCCCGATATAATGATATTCATTTCACATGTGTTTCTGAATTGTCATGAAACACCGGGTTTTCAGGAGCTTTTATGTGCTTTGATTGTCATATGCAGTTGTATAACTGTGGCTCAAGCTCGGCCTCCAAAGGTCTCAGTGGCTTTCGAGTCATACATCGCTTCTATTGGCAGCTACCGGGTAACAGATAATTCTCGGGCCTTCCCAAAGTGTTTTATTATGGGGCTCTGCTTTCCCTACCGGACCAGCCAGGAAATCATCAACAACCAAGATCGAAGTAACATCCGGAAGCACTCTTCCACCCACAACACTCCCATCCAATCAATCAGAATCCATGTAACATCACACCCCAATCGATGTGTATCCGAGGCTATGGTCCCCTCAACATATTTCAAGATATGTTTCACCGTCATGATGTGTGAGTTAAATACATAAAGGACCCAATACGTAGCCTATACATGGTGGGCATCATTAAATTAGATCCTGAATCTGAGTTATTCGGCTTCTGTAGATTGATAATCATGAGAGTTGACATACTCCTGCTATTCATCATGCCGGACCTCTGTCTATTGCATATTTCATTTGAGATAGAAAAACCTTGTTTGGTTTCTGCCAAAACTTCTAAACACAGGGATTGATGTACCAATCTCATCTCTTACATTTCGAACTCCTAGTAATGAGCTCCTCTTGCAACTGCATAACCAACTTTTGTTCTCCTGTAAGAAGAAGATCAACCACATGCAACGCTAAAAAAAAAGTTGATTTTCAACCACTGTAGGGTAGAGGTTAGGAACATTAGTGCTTTTATTGAAAACCATCAATTTATCATATCGCACTCGTGGATGCTTTGTTTACAAAGCCTTCTTAGAAAACCACGTTACAACCATTAAGGAAGACATTCAATTTATGCAAATTCTAAATCCAAGCATAGAAGCAAGAGAAATAACCGGTATCTAAAATGGTGTATACCTGGTCACTGGTGCAAGGAACTCATCATAGTCTATAATCTTATTCCTCTGAGAAGCTTTTATAAAGGAATCCAAATTGCATTTTAACACTCTTCACAAAATCGGCATCAGAACTTGTTAGCCTAATCAACAAAGGAAGTAATCGTGATCAATGACAAGACATTAACATATCCTGTAAGCCTTTGAGGCCTTTTTTGCTTCCCATTTATTTCAACATCGGACCTGCTTTTCTCAAGGAAACTAATGAATCCTTGATTCTATTATTATTATGTCACTGATCTTGTTGCGTAGACAAGGATTGTTCCATTCAGACTGCCCCTCCTCGAAACTAAGAAGTCCGCCTCTTTGGTTAGCTCTGTTCTCCATTAATTTTGATCTTTGAACGTATATCTTTCAAATGAAAAGCTGACTTAGACTACTGTGTTCCTTAAAGAACTTAGATCCATTTCTTTGGCTCCATAGGAGACTTCGGGATTTTGGTGAGGGGTGGATCAAGTCTCTAAAGCTGCATCAAGACAAATTTGATAACCAGGCATTAAATATGAAACTTCTTATATAAACACTCTCTAATGGAAACAAGTTTCCTCTAACTGGATAATCCTGCAGAACTGTGAAATCTATATTGCAACATTTTGTCGCTGCCCCTCAACAAAAACATTCTCGCGGCAACCATCTCCCTCGTTACAAGGAAGTCCTCAATTCTCCGAATTCTCATACTTTAACTGTGGAGCCTCTGAGATGTAAATTGATATCGAACAGATGATCGATTATTTTTGATGTCCGACAATTAAGATACAATTAGTTTCAGAGTGCTTTTGTGTTCTTGCCCGGCGCCTCCTTGTAGGCATTAAGAGTTGATCCTCCTTCCACAACTGTCTGTGAACTCTGAACTTCAATAAAATGTCATCGGTCAACAATCTTTGCTTCCATCTGCTTTCTATTTCTTTCATAGTATACAGCATACTGTTTTCTGATATTCTAGATTCCTCATTCTGTTTCCAAAATGAGGAATCTAGAATATCATAAAACAGTACCCCACTGGTCCTTCCTGCATTAACAATCGCTATGTAAGCTTTCCAATCCAATTCTTTGTTCCTATTAGTGTACTGTAGATGGAAGACATGAGGTCTCACGCCATAGTAATTTATCGTGAGTAACCTTCTCAAGCTCAATTTTAGAGGCAAATTGCTCTGCCTTTCAAGAAAGATCCACTTCTAAAAGTTCATTGCTAGTGCTAACAGTGACAAATTTATCAACATCGTGCTCTGGTCCTCTTGAGCTTTGGTATCTAATATCCAATGTACCAACCACCTGCTTTTCTCTGTTTCCACTAACCTGTATTCTACATGGACTGCATCCAAGAATATTCCTCCCAATTCATTGAGATCTTAGCAACCTTGTATCCCAGAGTGCTGCCCCCGACATTAGTAGTATGGTATTCCAGCAGGATTGATTGCTCCAGGGATGAGGACACCGGTTCGGGCCCATCTTCCCTTTAAATGTTGTAGAAGTTGCCTGGAGACCTCCATCTAAAGCATTCTAGCATCTATCGTTATGGCCTTTGTCACTTGCTTCAGTGTAGTTTCCAGAGAACGATCCTGGTCATCTTCCAAGTAGTTAGTTCTCAAAGGAAAGCAGGACCTCCAGAGGGAGGCCTTGAGCCTATCATTCTTCTAATTTCTACATTCTAGCCTCCCTCGAAGCCTGCAAGAAATCAACCTTCGAGGGCGAGTAGCAAAGAAGAATCTATCTAGTCGGAATCCCTTTCTGTGAGTGGTCTCTTCAGATGACATAGAGCTTATTGGCCTTTAGTGGGACTCATAATTCCAAAGCCTGCACTCCAAGGAAGATTCTTTCAAAACACTATCAGATTGTGATTGGTAAGGCACTTTGAAGATCAAATACCATCAAGAATAAATGACATCGTGATGCCTTTAATATAATAATTTCATCAATAAACACTTCGGATAGAGCTAGCTACCAAGGACGTAAATGATAATGTAGGGTGTTGCAACATGGTTCCTGCGAAACATATCTTGTAGGCAACCCACATCCTGAGCTACTGGTCACTATAGAACTCCTGGTATACAGATTTGTTTTCGTATACATTCCACCTCTTTCTATCAACCTATGGCGATAGCAATATCTCACATTGAGTCGAGTCACTCTTTATTGGTTTCATCATCATGGTTCTCAATTTTCTGTTTCTCATACTTTGCCAAAATGTCACATCTCTAAACCCCCGAGCATGTCTAATAATTGCAGGCCACTATAACCCCTCCTACAACAAAGCTCATGGAGAAGAGGATTGATTTTCTAATTCTCTGATTTGCTCCCCTATTAATGGTTGTGACCTCACAAACAACAACCCTAGTAAACAAAATTGATCTCAAGGGTAAACCTCAATTTCGAGATTGAGTTAAAGCACCCTACACTGACCATGTTAGATTTTAGGGTAAGAATGAAACAAAAGTCTCTTTTTAAAAATTAGAGCAAAATCCCTTTTAGTTCTCAAGAACAACAGCATATAGGGTGTAGTAATAGTATAATAGCACCAACAATGAAGCTAGATTAACAAGAACTTGTAACCCTAACTACATATCTCAATACTCCAAAGTAGTGATCTATGCATGTATTCAAACAGAAACTTCAATCAATAAGTTATTAAGACTCAGATTCAAAAACAGAGATAAGATCTCTCAAGCATGTATAACAGTACTGTCAAATGTAGATCAACAACTTAGTTCAAACAATGATACAAAACCCTCCTTTAAATATAGCAGCAGATCTATACTTTCTTTCCAAGCAAACAAATTCAAAGTGTGACAAGAGATCTAAAAGTCCACCTAAAGCAACAATCCTTCAAATGAAACAAGAAGGATAAAAATAACTTAGGATCTTGAAACTTCTATCACCGTAAGTCAATCACACCCGGGTGCGTTGACCTTGGCCCACCGAAAGGGAACAGTTCTACTACAAAGGAGATAGGCCTAGGGTTATGCTCAAGATAAAGTGGGTTCTCGATCTATAGGAAGATCTCTATCCAATCGGGATCTTGAAACTTCATGCCACCAAAGTTAGATAGGAAAACCAGAAACCCTAAACACAAATAACCAAACCCTCCACAAAATGCCCCTTCTACTCTAAGGTGCAGGCAACTCCCAAACAAGTTGGGAGCTTGGTGACTCTCTAAAAGGCCGTTAGCCTTCCCATGTCACTGCCTTCAATCCATGGACAGGGTCGCCTCCTCACAGTTGCTACACCCTTCAAGGTGTCACATGTGGACCCTCATACAAGCCACTGCTCACTTTGGCAAAGACAAGAAAGTAGGAACGGATGGTAGCTCCTTATCGGCTGAAGTTACCGAACCTTCACCAACCTTCAACAAAACAGGACAGCACTATATCTGGACTGAGGCCGCAGATTTCAGAAGACTTCACGCTAAGGGTATAGTCACAACAGAGTGTAGAATAGAATATATGTAGAAAGGAGTAGGGTAGGCCTTGTTATATAGTAAAATGGACATAGAGTTAGGGTTGAGTCAAGTCAAGGGTTAGGAGCGCTTAGAGCTAGGGTGAGAGTTGATAATCACATGTTTAAACTAAAATTTAAACATGTGACATAAATATAACTTAAAAATTATAAACCAAAAGCCCATAACAAATAACACAAAGCCCACAACCAAAAATCAAGAGTCCATAAATAAAAGCAAAGGGAGGGGTTTCAAGCAACAAGGTGGTATTGGCTTTATTCTTTAAATCATATGGTGAACCTCATTTTTTATCATCACTGCATAAGGGACGCTATCCCACTTGTGGTTGTGCCCTTCTTCAGAGGGAAGGTCATGTACCATCAAGTTTCACAACTGTCAGGACTAAGGGATCAACCCATGCCCCTAGGGCATGAGCACCCTGGACTCAGTCCAGTGGCCCTAGAAATATCTAGGGTCTTCTGTGGGTGCTTGGTTACAAACTAAGACTCCCATGCTCCTGCATTACGGTTACCTGCTACTAACCAGGGCCCTGGGTTACAAACCTTGGTTCTCAATGCTTGGTCCTGTGACTAGTACCCCATGTCTGTGCATGGTTACCTGGTTGTAACTGTGGCCCTAGAGATATCTAGGGTTCTCAATGCTTGGTCCCGACTAAGACTTCCATGCCTCTGTGATGGGTACCTCCGTTACAAAACTGGGGCCCCAAGCTACTAACCTAGGGTCTTTATCAAAATATGTCTCGATCATATATCCCAGAGTAATCGGGGCGCTAGATCTCGCCTAGGGTCTTAGCCATCCTCCGTGAGAATGGACTCTCACGTCAGACAATTCAACAATGACATTTGTCACTGATCCAAGAGGGGTCTCTTGGTCTCTCAAGGCTATAAAGGAAACCCCTCACTCCCTCATTCAACACCATCTCTCACAATATTGTTATGCTACAGAATTCTCCATCTCCACTGCCTCTCTCATTACTTTCACACGTTTCACCGGAGCTTAGTTTTTTGAGAGCCTGTAAAACATTGTTGCTACAACCTTCCCATTTAATAATACAAGAAATAGCTTTGGAGGAAACTATGGCGTTCAAGATTAGTCTGGATGTGCCATTTATTGTGAGGTGATATCATTTTTAAATCTTTATGTGTTTTGATCAATAGTTGCTTAATTAAATTAGTTTACTAGGCTAGGCTTAAGGTACAGTGTATAGTTGCCCATCTATATATTTTGTGCATGTATACAGAAACTATGTTGTCTTATCTATGCATGCAGGATATTATTTGTTGTTCTATCTCACTTTTGGTTTAATTTTTGCAGATCATTTCTATGGAGTTGTTGGGATAGGTTCAAGGACTAATCTACCCTCATCTTCACCCAAATTCTCACAAGCATTTCCTGTCCTTCCTCATTCTTTCATTTCAGATTTTAGTAGCTAACTTGCTTACATATGTCAACTAAATCATTGCAATTTTCTGGTTTTTATGCATGAAATTACCTAAACAAAACTCCCCATACCATTTTTGAGGTATTAGAAGATAACCTCAGCAAGCAATAGCTTCATTGATTTTTGCGCATTCTTGCTGTGACAAGAGGGCAGCATGTTGCTGCCCAATCTTCAGCATTACCACACCCTCAAACAACTCCTCTATAGTGGTACAACTCTCTTCTTCTTCTCTATTCTAAATCATTGGAAAGCAAGCCCAAAGGAGTTGTAACCTATGGAGCCAGGACTCCTGCTGACCTCCACCATTCAACTAGGGGTCAACTCATGCACCATGAAGTGTTCATCTATAAAACCTGCATGTAAGAATGGTTCTACTTAAGTATCTCATGTCCCAAGATAAATTTTTGTAAACGAATTTCCACCCTCAAGGTGTGGGTTAATAAATAACAATGAGTCGGCATGGGTCATAAAGATGTCGTGTAATTTCTTGTGATGTTTCCATTAAGGGAGTTCCTTTCACCGAGGGTTTTTATCCTCAAGTTGTTAGCCAGGCTCCTGGGCCTGGTTGACTTCCCTTGAATTTTTCCCTCCCTCACATGTGCACACTTCCAGAGTGAACGGTGTCTTAATGGTCTCGTCCTTGGTAACCTTTGCTTAGGATTGGATGTAAATGACCATGCTAGATGTCTGGGTTCAAAGTTCTCGCTTAATTCTGGCTTGAGTCTAGATAGTTTTTTTAATTAATTAAATTTAATTAATTTTCCTAAGGTTGGAATTTTAATTATTTAATTAATTAAATTTTGGAGTGCTTAATGTAAAAAACTTTGTCTTTGGGATTTTGATAGGGTATTTGTGCTCAAAAGAAATGGAACAACACCCCCTACACCCATAAAGGCTCTTCAACTCTCGGGCTTGGACGAAGTTTTGGTGTGTCTAAGTCCAATTCCTAGTCGTGAGTCACCAAAACAGCAATTTTTAATTGCTAAGGTCAAATGTAAAAAATTATTGTAATTTTGGAGTTAGTGAGTTAGTGGAATGGTGGAAATGAGCAAGTTAGACTCTCCTAAACCTACCTAAAACTCCATCCTAACCCTTTCTAAACCTTAATCTACCCATTTAAATCACTTTTTCACCCTTTTCAGCCCTGCCCTAAGGGGAAATTCGACCCCTCTTACCCAAAACCTTCATTTCCTAACTTAAACCTTTTAATCTCTTTGCATGAAACTCCCTTGTCTGGGCCCCTCATATGTGAGGTGTGCCCCACCTAGGCCTCCAACTCATCACTTGATGGTCCCCACGTCCCACTTCCTCTTGCTTGTGTGGCCTCCCTACTAAACTCAATGCCTCTCTCTCCCACTCAACCACAAAGGTTTGAGCCTTATAGATTTCTGTGGGCCTCTCTTATGAGAGGTGCGCCCCCCTTGACCTTTCTTTACTCTCTTCCCATGGCCCACATGCATATGTATTTCTCACATGTGGCCATGCCTCCCTCTTCCACCTCACACTTCATAACTCACGCCTCTTCCTCTCCCTTTACTATTCTTTTATTTACACTTGTCACGTTGGGGCTCTCCTATGAGAGGTGCTCTACCTCATTCCTTCACTTCCTATGGTCCACTTCTCACAACTCAATACCCAAAACCCTAAACCTAGAGAGGGTGCCCCCACCATGGAGATTCTCACTCTGTCTCTCAAGGTGACACTTGGATTCAATCCAAGACCCCTCACTTTGCCTTTTTTGGTATAAAAGAGACCCCATTCCCATTGGATCAATACTTCCTCCATCTCTTTGCCACTGCTATGTCAAATAAATTTCACCCCATTCTATTGCTCTTGCCCACCAAGCCACCCATTCACTTTTTCTTGAGAGTTTTCTCTCATTTTTTGGAATAATAGAAGAAAAAAGCTTTGGAGGATCAAGTGAGGAACCTTTAGTATCTGTGGATTTAATCTACACATGAGGTGACTTGTATTTTCCTTGTTTGTGGTTTGTATGAAATAGATCTTAAGTTCAAAGTACTTTGCTTGGGCAGGCTAGTTGAAGGAAAGCACTCACTTGCTAGTCTATGTTCACCTTGAATCGCTTAGGATTCGTTAGTATTTTGTTCTAGGTTTTATTCAAGTTGACTATCTATTTCTATGCCTCACTCATTCTCTTTGAGTTTGGTGTGTAATGTCAATAGGGATTATTGGGATACATCCCATGGAGCCTACCCTTATTCCTTTACACAAACTCTTAGCTATTTCCTATTTTCCATTTTCAAGCATACATTTTCCAAATTCTTTTATTTCCTAAAAATGATACCAACACCTTAGATAGGTCATCATTTCCATAATTTTCTTGCAGATTTTGCAGTGAAAATTTTCTGTGGTAAGTAAAATTTTCCTCAGAATATTTGTTGGTGTTTTTAGCATTTCCAAGAAGCTTTGCTTCGCTGGTTTCTGTGAAAAGTTACTAACAAGGGAAACCTCGCCTGATTTTATCCATAAGTTTCATCAACAAAATCTATTCAGTGGGTAACGATTTCCTACCCTTCCCTAGTGTAAATTTGTATATTTCTGTATCATTTCATGTATTTCTTGTACATTTTTAACATACTAACTCATTACACCTTGGGTGTGGGGAGTTGGCCTAGCCAACCCCAAAAACGCCTTTGGCTAGATTTAGCTTTGTTAATAAGTGTCTAATTAATTTTTTCAATTTTTGATTAATATTCTTGAGGTAGTCTTCGAAAGCAAAGAAGTCGCAATTTGTCCTTTCTGCTCATGTTCAAGAACTGCTTAATGAGGACTGACCTAATGCCCTCGCTCTCGTGGCAGAGATATCTTAAGTGATATTATCTAAACTTGCCACACCTTTGGGGAGCTGGCCATCCTAAAAATCGCCCTTCGGCCTAAGGAAATAAATCTTTGATTCATTTGTGTCATTTTTGTTTTGCCGGCACCTTGGGGGAGGAATACCCAATATCGCCTTGGCTAAAGGAAAAATAACTTGTGATGCTTATTCTGCTATCTACTTAGATTATCTCTCGTCGTTGTCATTGCAAGTTACACGTTTTGGCTATCTCTTAAGGCTCACGGCCTCCTATCTTTCTTGCAAGTTTTGGGTGAATGATGAAATGATATGATGTGGTAATGTTTAGTATTTCAAGTACACTTTGGAGGCACACATTTAGCTCACGGCCTGCCTCCCTTGAGGCCACGGCCCAGCCACATTTGGATACTTGCTTAGGCCCACGGCCTCACTCCAAATTGCTCACGGTCTTGTGCCTAGTTGAGTCCACGGCCTAGTGGCTAGTAGCCTACGGCCTCACCCTTGAATGCTCACGGCCCTGATCACACATACACTCACACTTCACATACTTATGACATATTGATCATGGTTTAGTCTTTCACAAGTTTAGGATTTAATTGCTTACGTTTTAGCATTCTTGTGATAATACATTTAAGGTAAATGTGATGGTTTAAGACTTATATCCATGCTATAACTAATCAACTCTTAAGCTGTCACGCTTGATACACTTCAAGTGCTCTTCCTAAAACCACTTAGAGCCTCACGGCCTAACACCTTTCTTTAGCATATTCACACATATGAGGTTGTTGGTTTAGTATTTCACATTGCTTATGGTCCAAATTGCTCATGATTTCATTTGGTTTCCAGCATATTATACATTGCAATTTATGATTTAATATTTCACATGCTAGGTCTATAATTGCTCATGATCTATACTAGTCTAAGCATCCACACACATTCACTCACGGCCTGATTAGGTTTTAAAGCTTATACCTTGAATGCATACGTTTTACACATAGTATCTCATGTTTATGGTTAGATGTTGCTTATTTTAGTCGTCCTAATGCTCATATTGTTGTTCATAGTTTAACATTTTATCCTTGAGCTCACATCCTAACTCTTTTGGCAAGCATATAGTATCTTTTGAGTGAATGAAATGCTGATGTGAAGTAGGCCTTTGAAACTCACGGCCTGATCCTTTTCCTTCAGCACATTGCACATAGTATACTTTGGGTTTAACACAACATATGTTTATGGTTTGAAGTACTCATTGTATATGGTTTAAACGTTTATGTTTTAGATGTGGATGGTTTGACATATAACGCCTCACAGCCTCTTTGATCTTTAAAGTTCTCACACGTTAAGTCTGTTGCTAACATACTTATATCATCTCACTGTTCATGGTTTAAACCTTTCTAAATGCTTTAAAGTTTAATATTTCATTTCCATTGCTAGCTCTCACATGTGAATGGCTCATGTTTTATAGTTCAATATCTTGTATAATCCTTTCATGTGATGCTGATCTAGTGGTTTAAAACATTGTGCTATAACTTGGATATTTCTATTTATGCGATGGTGTAATTTTGTGCAATACTTAACTCACATTCTGCTGTGTCAATGGTGATGTGAACTCATTCTGCAAGCACCTACGTTTCATTTTCTAATTCGATCTATCTTGTGGAATGATGATGTGTTGATGATGTAATCTTATGCAATCTTTCATTTACATTCAGTTATATTAATGGTGATCTGATTACACTCCTGCAAGCAGCGATCTTACACATATATACGCTCACGGCCTTCGCTAAATAAGATAAAATTCGGACATCTAAAACTTATTTAAAATCAACCCAACACATTTAAAGACCCACCCGAGGGTCCTAATAACCCTTAGTAACATTTTAGGGGTCTTAGACATCCTATTCCACCATCTAAAACGGGTTTGAAGGACAGTTGAGAGGGAAGTGGCGGGGGACCGTCTCGTGATTTCGTTGGGGAGATCCCCTCTCAGGCTACTTCTTACTTGCAGTGGCGACGGGCTGACCTTGGAAGCTAGGCTGGGGGTAAAAGCCCAGTATCTTGAGCACCGTGCGGTTATTTGGTGGATGAAGAGGTTTGAGACACACACATAGCTTAGGGGGTGGGAAACTTAAAATTTTTAAGAAAGAACACTTAGCTGCATAGATCACTCGTGATGTTTGGGGGGAATTAGATGTATGCATAGGCAGACACACTTGTGAAATATTTCATTGTTCTATCTATTCATTGCAGCTATATGTTCTATCTCCTTTATGTGTACATGAGCAGTTTAATTACTTGTTGAATATCTTGTTTAATCTGCTTACTGTGGTGTGGGTCAAGTAAGTAGTGAGTATCCCACTTGGGGAGGCACTACTTGCCTTGATTATTGGATGCTTTGTGTACATCTTGTTTATATTCTGTATATCTGATTACATTGCTGTACCTTTGTATCTAATTGGTCTATCTTGTAATTACCTTGTATATCTGTGTATCTGGGTTGTTCATCTTTGTATCCCATCTGTAAATGTTGTAAACTCTTGCTAACACTTAGAATTCTTTGTGATTCTTTGCAGCTTGTGGTTTGGGGTAGTTTTGTTTGATTTGCTTGCTTTACTTTTATGTACTTAACCACCCTCAAAGCCTTAGTCGACCCCATTTGCCCAACAGTAGGCACTAGTCTTAGTTGACTTAGGAAAAGGGTTGACTGTCATATAGTTAAGAATTGCATTCTGCATTGCTGCTTGATCATTATAGGCTAGTTTTCCACCTCTGGCCTGCAATAAATTAAAACTAACTCCTAGAACCCCTAACTTAAAATTAACTTAGTAACTAGGGACTACC
>SNQJ01S0080212.1:15073-35876 GCA_010110895.2 Picea sitchensis | reverse complement strand
CGAGTGAACATCGAAATCTATTGCTACCAAATAGTAAATTGCATTGAACAAACTATCTCCACAACTAGATGTAATATTTGTCACTATGTGCAATCCATGAGAGTGTATATGATGCATAATTCATTTGTAATGCGATTGAAGGTATTTGCAAATGAGGGACAAGTAAATATGAGGTCCTCCAAGATTGCATATGGATACTTTTCTATAGAGTAGTGGTTCATAATGACCACTGACAGTATTGGCATCATGGAACAAGATGCAATATGGATCCCTAGATGCAGTTTTGTTGAATAATAGATATCTTGTTTTTCTTGTTAATGACCATATTCCAATTGATATATTCAGCCACTTGGACAACCACCATATACAAAATGTATCTCCCCAAAGTCCCCTCTCATGTGCAAGAAGAGTTGCAGATGCAAACAACCGCATCTTTGAAAAATACGTAGTGACATCATGTATTCCATGCAACTGGAAAATAAAATCAGATGCCAATATGTATTGATATGACTCTAATGCCTCAACGTCACCATTTTCTAAACAAACTAAGAAATGATCTATCAATCCATTGCACAGTTTGGTCAAGGAATAATAGAAATGCAATAGAACTTGAAATGCATCGAAGAGGCAATCTCCCACAGTTTATGAGAATGCATCTAATCTAAAAATCCCATTTCTAGGCAATACCTGGTCGATGTTGTCATGTAAAATGGAGTCTGTATCTATTTCATAGCACTCAACATCTATTACTTGCTTCATATTTTAAGTTGTGTTTTTCAAGATGTTTCTTAGCTGATATTTAGATAATATGCAAATAGGAAAAAAAGGAAAAATGAAAACTATAAGTCTGGAACTGCATACCAATTCTGCTATGTATCCTTAACCTTCTTTGTGTCAAATTCAATGCCCCGTGGTTTCTATAGCATATGAAAAACAAATAAAGTTATAGTGAACAATGAACCATATAGAAGAGACAACACAAATGAAATAACACTATAAATTTCCTCAGCACAAATATCAAGTATTTAAGGCATATCATTTTTGAACTTATTATATGAGTGCATCCTATAAGCGTTTCGATAGCCATTGTATATAGTTTTACAGTCCTATTCACCATTTATTTTCATCCCCACTCTTCACAAATCAACACCAAAACAGATCTGAAACGACTTCTTGATTCCCTCCACTGAGAAAACCCATATAGATGGTCTATCGGATAAACAAAAGCAAAAGAACTAGGCATTACAGACTTTTACCACATGAATGAGATCAACACACATCACAACTTATTAAGGTTTAAATTATCTTACAAGATGAAGAATATATTCTAAGATGTTTCAATTATCTTACAACATGAAATTCAGTCTGATACAAATTAGTGAACTAGCCATTCATATCACAAAGAACCATTTCTACAAGAGGAGATTCAGATTTGAAAACGGTCACAAAAGATGCTTTGTAAGACACAAAGGACAACATAAAACCAACAACTAAACGCGGCTTTTGATCCAGAGAATAAAAGAATTCCCTGTCACAACCTAGAAAGAAAGGATGGCAAGGTCCTGGTAGATGCTTGCTTCGCAATGAGAACTCTAAATTTGTTTTGTAAACCCCTTTGCATTGCTATTTTCCAAAGAGCTATGGTACGATGCCCGGGACATGGAAGTGGGCATATGTGATTGGAAGGGAACAACCTGAAAAAAAATGCACCAAACGCATGGTTTTCAGGAACAAAAAATTTGAGGAGAACATTCGATTTCCTTTTTTATATGTCACAGTGGCTGCAACAGATGTGGGTTTTGTGTCCAGCATTGACATTCAAAGGGGAACAAGATGTTTTGGAAGGGAACAACCTGGAAAAAATTCACCAAACGTATGGTTTTCAGGACCAGAAAATACGAGGAGAAAATTTGATATCCTTTTATATATGTCACTATGGCTGCGACAAGGATGGGTTCTGTGTTGAACATCGATGTTCAAGAAAAATAACAAGACAACAATACACTCATGTTTCTCTGGTCGTAGTAGTCACACACAAATATGTTATGCAAGAGTATTTTGACTCAGGCATTCCTAGTATTGAAAATTCTTACTTGCAAAATGAAAATAGTAAACGACAAACAACAAATAGGAATGAAACGATGGCACTGAAACTTACCTGTGAACTAGGAACGACAGAAGCACAGTTCCAATCGTGGATGAAGAACCTCAACCATGCAAGCTGCGACAACAGGTCCAACTGTGGATGCTGGACCTCAACCTTGCAAAGTTGAAGCAAACAAGATCAAGCAGCAAACAAAAAACTAGTGAACAAGCACCAAGAGGTCCAACGACACCTGCAAGACCTCAAAATTGCAAAGTTGAGTCAAAAAACAATAAGAAACATCCATCGAACCAATGAGCAAGCATCAACCAGTGAACTAGTAATGACAATGAAGAACAATATTACCCAAATTCATTGCAGACAAGACTGTATCCAAAAATCAAAGGAAATTGTATTGTAACACACCTGATAAGTAAACATTTAAGGCTTTGAGGCCTGTTAGGTAAACAATTAAGGTTGTCAGAACCATCCAAGGGCCTCACGTTGTGTAAACATTTAAGAAAGAATGCAGTGTGGAAAGCCTGTTTAAGTACGTAATAATGAAAATGCCTCTTTAAGTACGTAATAATAACAAAAAATAAAAATAGTTCGAACAATAGAGACTATGCAAACAAATATTAGTCAAAGGGCAAACTAATATGAAGTCAACTAATTAAAAACTGACTCTCCATGCTCAAAACTTTGGATATCTAAACATTTCAATAAAAATAGTAAAACTTCAAAAAGACCGTAGATGATTAAAAACTTTGGATATGCTAACATATAAAACATTGGGAATAGCGAAGCTGGCAGTAAGATCTCAAATCTATTATCCAATGAGATCATGACATATAATGTTTTTTATTATTATATAAAAAATAATGTTTTTAGTTCTCTAGTTCAAACAATAAAGATTATGCAAAAAAAATTAGTCAAACGACAAACTAATATGAAGTCAACGAATTATCGATCCCTATGGTCCCTCTACGCCTTTAACAGGGACTAATAATGTATACATATATCTATTTACATATCTATATGTTGAAACATTGAGATGCTATTATATATATGCCAATGTATTATATTATAAATATAAACTATAAATTGATTCTACTTCTTTATTAAACATTATAAAAGTGTTGAATATAATCATACTAAACATGATACATCTTTATTTTACAGTTACTCCACTTCATTAAAGGTTATTTTACTTTACAACTACTTCACATCTTACTATAATAATTAAAGATTTGTTTACTTTACAACTAGTTCACATTTTACAATAATTATAATTATAAAATAGTCATTTTATTTACAATTACTTCACATCTTACTATAATAGATTCATATCTCTTGCTATAACAATATGAAACGAGGCTGCATGGAAGCATATACCTAATGCTATGCAAGAATTCAAAGCAACTTGGTCAAGCAAAGAGCCTCAAAATGGTCAAGAATTTAGAGCATCTCGATGGGAAGACCATGTGCACTGGTCAATAACCTCTTGAAGAGATATCAACCAACAAAATGTGCAATGTGCATATGCGAGATAGAGGAAGACAATACTTCTACCAAAACCTTGGCCTAAAGTGAAGAGCAATCTTTGACCATTTAACTAATTGTTAAGTGATTTGTTCTATTTGTCATCGAATTCTCTATCATCGAGCATTGTATAACCAGATCAAAAAAGTAATATTGTGTTTACATGCTGCAAAGTGAAGTCTGGTACCCAATCTACCGATCGACCTCATCACCAATTGCTTTTTCATTACTTGAGGGACCCGGTGGCCCAATCTCCAGCCATGACGATCGAGTTATTTCTAAGAAAAGGGATTGATCCACGAGTTCCCTTGAGTTTATGCTTGCTCGATCTCTGTCAATAACAAAGTTTAAAGATCTGTTGTTTCACAACAATTTTTTATCAATCTTCAGAAGCAAAGTGAAGTCAGATATTCCATCGGATTTATCGAAAGCCTTGTGTGTGTGTATATATGTGACATTAGGTGTCAATTATTTGATTGCAAGGATATGCATAGAGGTAACATGTAAAGAAGAGTTGTGCATGTATTTTATTCTTGTCTGGACATTGATGACATGCAGTATTATTATATGCGTCTAGATTTTTCAAGAAGAAAAGTTGTGAGGATTGCCTTATCAACAGTCTTCTCGTGGCACATAGTATTATCGATGTGTCTAGATTTTACAGGGAGAATCGATGTAAGGATTTCTCTATGGTGGAAACGCATGTGACAATATGTCAATACGCTTGTCGAAGGGCCATATGTCTGTGTGGTCTCCATCAAGAAACTAGATCTTTATATTCACCCCTTCAAAGTCATCAGTCTCATGGAAATCAATGGCAACTACAATTGCCTACGAATGGAAGGCAGAAGCCACTGCAGACCTAATGTCATTGTTGAAAAATATGTCCAACTCAACGAGGTTGGAGAAGGCGTAGGTCAAATATTAAATAGTGTCTCCAATTCCAAGAATCCCATCGGTTAGATATTAAACATTGTCTCCAATTCCAAGGATCCTTCAATACAAATAATCATTTCTAATTAAAAATTAAAATTAAATTAGTTTTGAAAATTATTGAAGTAAATTAAGACAAATGAGAAAAGGATTGTCATAAACATATTTACTTTAAAAATTAATGAAAATTGTGAGACAATAATAAAAATATTTATTCTAGTGGAAATGTTAATCATGGCAAACTTCACACTATTTAAATGATGAGTTAGAATTTGAAATTGAAGTTGTTGAGAATGATTTAGATGTAACAAAATTGGAGTATGATGTGTAATGAGAATGGCTTCTATCCTTCCCAACATAAAACTAAATATAATAYTGTTTTATTCATAATCTCATAATGTCACGCATTTGGATGACAAATAAGGGTTGTCTAAAAGCATMAAACCTCTTTTAATATTGCCATTTCATTGGACKGATACATACACCACATCTATTTTAAATCAATATCAAGATGTGATATATTTTTTTATAAGATAGTATTATTGACTATGGGAACATCTCAAATTGGTTACTTGCAACAATGTCTCCAATTGAGGAGTTTCTCTCTCATCAACCAATTGATATTTCTCCCCTGGGATCGTTTGTGAAGTATTGTACACATCAAAATCCTACCAATTTTGAAGTTGGCTTTGAAGTGCAAGAAACCAAGTGAAGTGACAACATCCTCCTTCATTAAAGAGACATATCATTCCGCCTCCGAGAAAAACGACGTCAGCAAACAATACAATAGTTGTAGAATACTTGATGAGATCTTGCATTAATCCAATGTAGTGTAAGCATTTTAGTAAAGTAGATCAATGTACCCTGCAAATTTGGAATTAAGTGGGATGGTAGGAAAACAATATACGACTTATTTAATTGATTAATTAGTTACTTACTTGTAGAGATGATAAATGCATGTGCAACATAGTTGAGGTGATCCCTTGCCCAAGGAATATCCCTTGCTCCTGACATCTGCAAATAGATTATTAAAACTTCGTTATACATTAAAACGACCCAACAATTTATAACTAGACCTAGTTCCATCACTATGATTGCTTCATTAACAATAAGATTCATTGTGGGGATGGAGGACGCTACGCATGCAATTGCAATTGTCTTGGCCCCTGCCTTCACTACTTTTGTATGCATATACACACATTCATGAGTTTCATCGCGTCAACAAATTAATTATTAACACCGTGTATTTTATTTGGTGATTATGTTAGTGAATCCATTAAAGTTGAAGGAAAATAATTTAAGCACATTATCTTCATCCATAGCCTAAAGAATGATTAATGCAAAGGAAATCACGTTAATAAGTGAGTGAGATGAGATTGAGGTACTTACCCTTGGAGCACTGCTTTGCTCTCATAATTTTCATGTTTGCTTCTTTATATGGACTCATCATCTCCTCGTCTGCTATGCTATAATAATCCCCTCCACTCAATGCTTGAGATTAGATAAATGTAATTTTTGAGTGCTTGAGGTCAAAAAAATGTAATTTTTGAGAGTTAAAGTAGATGAAATATGGTCACCGAAAACACAATTATATTTATATATATAGGAAGCAAATAGAATGACAATAGTACTAACATTATTTAGAGATGTATTTATGATTTATAGGTCCCTTTCCTTGTCATTGCACAACCCATATGTGTTATTCTTCTTTTACCCTTATACCAATAAAGACCAAAAGCACTGTAAACCCAAAAGAGTGAATGGGAAGAAAAAGCACCATAAACCCAGAGAGAACATGAAGAAAATGTGTTGAGGTAGAAAGGTATGTCGAGAAAAATTGATAAATATTGGTGGCTTTACACCGAGATGGAAATAATTCAAAACCCATGGGGTGCATACTAAAACTTCCAGGTTACAAAACAATGCAAGCAAAGGGCTTATTGCAGGAACCTAGTCCCACATACTGCTTGGGCAATAAAAATATGAATCCAAGTGTGAATGTGTACCACGCAAAAAAAGTAAAAATCCAGATTCAACTTTAATGTTGAGCATTTACTTAATTCGTAATGTATATGAGACCGAGAAACTTACCCATTAGTGTATAATTAAGCAGATGACAATGTGTTTTAAAAGAATACCTCTTCTAAGAGTAAAGCAGTTGATTGAGCCTTTGAAATGCATAGTGCTTCTTCCGACCTGCATTCTGAAGGCCATGAAATGTCCGAATTCTTCATATAAAGGAAGATGATGGACAATGGGACCTATACATTAATCATACGATGTGATTTCCACAATAACTGGTCATTCATAGCTTTATTAATCTCTCACAAAAGGCAAACCTAATCACTATCCACTTCCTTTGCACATGAACTGCTAGGTCAGTGAGAAACTCACCAATTGACGTTTACAGAAATAACAAGCATCGAGAAAATGTTCGACATGAAACACTGCAACATTTGAATAGCTTTGAGGTGGTGTCATAGGTAAAATCTACATCAAGGTAGTGGAAGGAGGTGGTGTAGAAACCATGGATGCGGTGCAATGCTCATTGCAAAGCATGTTGGAGGGTGTAGGTTGCATGTCTCATGGCATGCAGATCACCACGTGACATGCCTTGATTGCAACAACCATCATCGACTGCAACAATGGACATGCTTCGACAACAACAACAACCATCAAGCTCTTTGCCATTGTCTCCAATTCCAAGAAGCTCGTTGCCACCTCTGCAATAAGAGGTTGAATTGGTCGACAAATGATAACACAGAAAAATCATTTAAATATTTTTAAAAAATATTTTTAAATTTGGAAAAGTATCATAATTTATGGATAATAATAATAATAATAATATAATTTTAAAGTCACGTCCAAGTCAAACATTGAATTGGTGTATGAGATCCCCTTGTTTGTGGGAAAAAGAACCCCCTCAATTTGAAGGTTAAAGTCTACGGAGGTATACATATCCTACCCAAGGTATAAATTTGACGGGCATTCCTACCCATCAAGATTTTTTTTTATGACGGGTTTCTTTTTAAAATTGCCCTTCACATGACGTTTTATATTTATGTTTTCTCGTCATTTAAATATTATGTATTATATGTGTTTTTATTGATTTTTTGTTGTGAATATAAGAGCAAATTTTATTGTGAATGGGGAGATGCCCATAGGGCACATCCAAACCATGAAGAAGCTCCAAAACCACTAGCAACGAAAATTAATAAAAACAAACATTGCATAACTTGCTCCTATTAGCAATGTCAGGAACATAAATGTACTCAGAGAATCATGCTTCTATTATAACACCAATTCTCTAATACCTTTGTATAGGTACATGCCCAACGATATAAAGGTATCCTGGCAGTTAGATTTCAAATCATCGCACAAGCGGTCTACTATCTTCACCATTGGTGTATGATTTATGTGTGGTGAGTCTCCCAAAGTAGGTCATGCGCTTCCAGGTAGATTCCATTTAAAAATTTCAACAATTAGGACAAGTGCTCTTATCTGATCACTATAGCTTCTTTTACCTTTAGGCTTCAATATCCTATACTACCAACACTAAAGAAAATACATAAAAACTCTCAAAATCAAGCAAAAAATTATTATTTCACCTAGAGAAACAAGAAAAGTCACTTCTATTATTTATATTGGACAACAAGAAGACCCTTCAATCTGAGTACTCTTTCCCCAAATGTTGGTATTTTATATAGCATAGCTATGGTTAGTGAGTGTTGGTGTACCACATGAATCTCAACCTTGAGGCTTGAGGCTTCACGGTTCAACGTGCACAATCTTGGATTGCAATTTGCATGATGTTATTCTCAGCATTTAAGTTCAAGGCTTCAACATGCATAGTGCATGATGTCAATTGCAATAGAGATAGAATTTTATAGCCCACCCAAAGACCCATTGTGAGCAGAGTCTATGCATATCTCACAGTCTCATATTGAGGTCTTAGGGGCGTAGTCTATGCTTATCTCGAGAGTCTCAACACTATGTGCATAGTCTGTGTTTATCTCAGAGTCTTATGTCAGAAAATCAAAGTCTGAGCCAAAGTCTCATATCGGAAAATCAAAGTCTCAACCAATGGGATTGTTGGTTTGTTTTATTTTTTTTATTTTTTGCACTCTGATTTGGAAACGCTTACAATTTTGTATCTCACATATCTCAAAGTCATATATAAATCTCAGAGTCATATATAAATATATAAGACACATATATATCTTAAAAAAAATAGATAAAAATGGGTACGGGTAAATTTTTAACCCACCCATCAATTTGATGGTTTCAAAAATTAATTAGCGTTGTCATTGACGTGCATATTTTAAAGTTGTCGATAATTGACGATTAAATAAGCCAAAAATGGGTAAATACCTTTCAAATTTAACCCATGATCCTACCTGCCTCTAGATTTGAACTTGTGACCTCTTAGGAGGAAACACATGTTCTTAACCATTAGGGGGACTCAGACGTTTCAACATATCACAATAAAAAATAAATAATGATAAATTTGGGATTAATAGAGATTCTTTATAATTAAGATAATTGGGGCAAATCTTTTAAATATTGTGTATTTGTCATTCTTTGAGTTTTATTAAAAATAAATAATGACAAAATTCAGATTAATAACCATTCTTTCTAATTAATATCATTGGGGCAAATAATTTGTCATTATTTGAGTTTTATAAAAAATAAATGATAATGAAATTCAAATTAATAGCGATTCTTTCCAATTAAGATTATTGGGGCAAATATTTTAAATATTAGGTTTCTATCATTCTTCATAAACTTTAGCAGTCAAAACTTTGAGAGGAGGGAATTCCTTGTCCCACAAGCAAGAGGATCTCATACACCAATTTGATGTTTTTCTTGACCATGACCTTAAAATTGTATTATTATTATTATAATAATATAAAGATTAATCAATTTTTAACTAACAAATTATATATATATATATATATGGAAATTGGGCTCTGCGGCTGGGGGAAACCCTAGTTGCAGGCGCCCACTTCTCATAGCTCTCTTTCGACGAGGTCTCTCTCACAACCAAACAGTCGTCTTTTCTCGACTGTCTCTCTTCCAACATGGTATCTCTCTCCTACTATTCGCTGTTGCCTTCTCCTGGTTGGATCCTACCGACTCCTCGTGTGACGGGTTGTCTCCCGGTGGTGAACTGGGGATCTTTTATTTGCACTCTGACTTGTTGCAGGCTCGGTTTGTGGCCGTATCCATCTCCTTGTGTGGTTGGGGCTTGATCTATTCGACGCTTGTACCCTCTGTTTGCGTGGTTGTTTCATTGATGCTAGTTCTAGGAGCGGATATGGTTCTGGATTCAAGTTGCAGTCTTGCTTTTTGGGTGCTCTTGCGAGGGTGATGCCTAGGTTTTCTCAGATATGTTTCTCCTTGTGAGGTCCTTGCTTTATATTGCTCCATTTTTCGATCAATCCCTATGGTTTCTTCAGTTTGTTCAGGGTTTGATGTATGCTTAGATCTGACTCCCTTAGGTGGTTGTTGATGTTTTTTTCTATCTAGCGAGGGTAGTGCCAAAACTTTGAGGTCTTATCCTTGGATGTGCGATGCGTCTCCATCACTTTGAGGTCCAGGCTTTGTTTGGATTTCTTGTTTGGAGTATTATTCTTTGACAGAATCTCTTGTACCAAGTTTTTGGCCTATTAGGGGTTTCTATCAACTCCTGTTTTTTCTTTTTTTTGACTCTACAGCCAGTTACTTTGTGTCTTTGTGGGATTTTCTACCCAATATTAAATCGTTCTTTTGACACCTATAAAATGTAATTTGATTCTCTTTAGATGAATAGAATTACACTTTTTTTTCTAAAAAAAATTACGGAAAAAAATAAATAAAAATAATATATATATATATATATATATATAATCCGAGTGTAAAGGTCAAACATATCATTAGTTTAAGATTTGTTATTATACACATATAATAATTAAATTACAACGAGAAATCTTGAAGTTTCTTCCTATTTCTGGAGTAGTAAAGGTTTGAGTGCCAATACATTATTTTCTTGTCATTTTGTGGTGTCTTCTAGTAGTTTTAATTTTTTTAAGTATATATTCACATAAATTTCAAACATTTGATATTTTTTTTTGGTAGAGTACCTTAGTTTAAAAGGGTACTTTAGTTTAAATTGTAACTCTTAAAAATCCAATCCTATTATTACAACACATTAGAGGATTCAAGTCAACACTAAATAGTTTGCTCATATTTTTTATATTAAAAAAATGGTCTGCTTTTTTTTTTAATTTCACGCAATGCCAATTGATTATATTTGGGTTATTTACCAAAAAAACATACTTTATATTTAGTGAATAGTTTGTACCTTCAAAAGGTGCTAAGAGCGCAGACAAAAGATGGTCTAATGACCATTCCAAACAACAATGCCACAATTGCTTTCTGAAAGTGTTTTCAAATAAAAATGATCTTTTCTACTTTTCAATATAAATGATATTTTCTACTTTTCATTATTTCTTCTAAAAGAGAACTAATCTTTAAAAGAGAGAGCCTTCAATCTAGGCAATGAGATTGCCACAGTATATTACTCCCAAACAAGGACGTTTTCCATCAGTTGTAATGCTTCTTTTAAGATAATATCAGCCTGTAAATTTAAGTCCCCAAAAATGTGGGGAAATGGAGTTCTTCAATTGTTGTGGGAGTTTCTTGAACTTTTGTCCCTATTTGGATCAAGTTAGTGTGGAGGAGTTGTGTCTCTTGTTTCATCCATCCAATGCATAAGTTTGAGTCACCATAGATGTGGCATTTTTTAATTCCTTTTTGTCTTGCCATCTTTAAGAGTGCCAAGTATACACATATAATAATTAAATTACAACGAGAAATCTTGAAGTTTCTTCCTATTTCTGGAGTAGTAAAGGTTTGAGTGCCAATACATTATTTTCTTGTCATTTTGTGGTGTCTTCTAGTAGTTTTAATTTTTTTAAGTATATATTCACATAAATTTCAAACATTTGATATTTTTTTTGGTAGAGTACCTTAGTTTAAAAGGGTACTTTAGTTTAAATTGTAACTCTTAAAAATCCAATCCTATTATTACAACACATTAGAGGATTCAAGTCAACACTAAATAGTTTGTTTCATATTTTTTTATATTAAAATGGTCTTTTTTTTTAATTTCACGCAATGCCAATTGATTATATTTGGGTTATTTACAAAAAAACATACTTATATTTAGTGAATAGTTTGTACCTTCAAAAGGTGCTAAGAGCGCAGACAAAAGATGGTCTAATGACCATTCCAAACAACAATGCCACAATTGCTTTCTGAAAGTGTTTTCAAATAAAAATGATCTTTTCTACTTTTCAATATAAATGATATTTTCTACTTTTCATTATTTCTTCTAAAAGAGAACTAATCTTTAAAAGAGAGAGCCTTCCATCTAGGCAATGAGATTGCCACAGTATATTACTCCCAAACAAGGACGTTTTCCATCAGTTGTAATGCTTCTTTTAAGATAATATCAGCCAGAATTTAAGTCCCAAAAATGTGGGGGAAATGGAGTCTCAAATGTTGTGGAGTTGCTTGAACTTCTTAGTCCCTATTTGACTGGAGTTAGTGTGGAGGAGTTGTGTCTCTTGTTTCATCCATCCAATGCATAAGTTTGAGTCACCATAGATGTGGCATTTTTTAATTCCTTTTTGTCTTGCCATCTTTAAGAGTGCCAAGAGAGTTGAGAACTCATTCAGATTGTTTGTAACCTTTACCATTGTTTGCTTTCCATGCAATAAGATGCTTCAGAGTAAAATATATGCAGAAGCCCAGCCCACACATATTTTTTTTAGATCCCTGGCTAACCTTGTCAAAGAATGCCCAAGGATTTGACTGATCAACTACCATGGGTGAGAGTTGTCTGGGCATTTTGGTGGGTGTTGACTAAACGTTTTACCTTCTGAGTTTTGGTTGGAACCGGATGTAAATTTGGATAAAATCACTATTTTCTCGTTGTTTAAATCGCATTTTGAATGCATAAATGGATTCAAATATGATGAAAAACTCTTGGACCACTAGGATTATACAAACTTAACCAATTTAAATCTTTAGATCCAACCATTCATCATCAGATTTTGAGTAAATTCTCTCCAAATCCACCCAAAATTTTATTGAATAATCACAATGAAAGAAGAAGTGAAGGATAATTTCCTCTGCCAGTACACAGAGAGGACATATACTAGGTTCGTAGAAGCCCATTTTTTTGGAGTCGCTCCCAAGCCCTGTGCACAGAGAGGACATATACTCGTCCCTTAAGGATTAACCAACCAAAAAAATATGGTGGATTTTGGAGGAGCTTTAATATCCCAATTCTTTTTATGCCACCAAAGGAGGTCTCCCGAATCCGGATTGATCTATGATTTGTACCCCGATTTTGCTGTGTAAATATTGCTTGCATGGTGGAAGGAATCAGTAAAAAAATTTCATCTGGAATTTCAGAGAGATGGATATGTGCATGGTGCAAGGAGTCAGTAAAATAATTTCAAATTTGTTCCTAATGCTCTTCAAGTTCTAAATCTGCGACAAAAAACCAGTCTTGTTTCCAGATCGTGGACGTGTCCCATTTTTTCAACTGGTTCAAGGAGCAGATTCCTGTGGATCTGAGTGAGAGTCGAGTCAAGAAAAATGTTGTTATCACATCCAATAATTGCATCTGTGCCTATCCTGATTTAGGCGCCATTTCCATCTCTCCAGGCCAGAAATTTTTTGAGAAGGGGAATGCTTTAGTTAAAGAAAGAGATCCATTGGGACGAGGCCGATGGAAAGAGGCTATATATTTTGATATGGCGTTGGCTAGCTGTTTTACAAAATAACTTTTTTTCATCAGAATCTGATGATATAAATTTACCCCAGAACGATTTGATTTGGCCACAAGAGTCAGGTCAAATATTACTTCATCCTTCAATCCCCAACCACCATACTCTTTTGGCATCGAGATTCATTTCTATCCTACCAAGTGCTACCCTTATATTCTGAATTGTTTTTCCATAGGTGGTTAAAACAAAGTTTTTGTATGCGGATGAGGATACCCTTTGGAATCCGAGCTAGCAAAAGCCAAAAAACATGAATTACCTCCAAAATGGATTTGATGAGCAAAAGTCTGCCTCCCCTGAAAATCCAACGATTACACCACAGATTGATTTTTCGTTCCACCTTTGCAGTTATCCATGACCAATCTTTCATGCCATAATTATTTGGCTTTAGTGCAAATCCCAGATACATGATTCACTCTCCAAGTTCCTTCTAGGTGAATGGAAAACAGTTTGCAAATAGACCACTGATATCTGCATTGATATATGGAAGAAAGCTATCATATTTTATGTGGTTGATAATTATCCATGAGCAACGCTAAATGACTTAAGTATCTTTGCTAGAGCTTGACAATCTGCAAGGTTACAACGACAGAAAATAAATGTGTCATCTACAAATAATAAATGAGAGAGGACAGTATGGTTGTCGAAACAGAGTCCCTGGAATTTTTGTGTATGTTTGGCTTCTTGGATTGCTCGGCTTAGTCCTTCCATCATCGAGATAAAGAGGTAGGGGGAAATGGGCAGCCTCTCCTCATCCCCTCCTAGCCTTGAAGAAATAGGTCCACAACCCATTAATAAGGAGGGAAAAGGAATCTGAAGTAACTCCCTCCATTATCCATTCGACTTCCGGGAGATCCAGGATGATTTGTAGCAATAGTAGTCTGAGGAATAACCAAGAGACTCAATCAAAAGCTTTAGACATATCGATTTTGAAAACCACAACTTATTTCTTTTTGGTTTTTATGGTATGCAACCCTTCCTGGGCAGCTCTGATGGCCTCATGAATGAGGCATCCATTTAGGACGTCGAATTGTTCTTGGGTTATGTAATTGGAGACCAAGGGATTCAAGCAGAGGGTGATGAGCTTGGAGTGAATTTTGTAGAGACAGTTGTATAGGGTGATAGGTCGAAGATATTCAAAGGAAGCAGGGAGATAGGTTTTGGGTATCAAGGCTAGGAATGTATAGTTAAGTGTAGGAGTGAGTTTACCTCCTTTTCTGATCTCTTCGAGGGCAAGTAGAAGATAATTTCCAACAAGGTGAAATAAGTCTCGAAAGAATTTAATAGGCTAGCCGTTAGGGCCAGTGTCATGTATTCATTATTGGAAGATGGGAATTGTGAAGGATGAATGGTATTTGGTTATTTGGAGGGGGTTCCCCTATTCTTTAAGGATTTATTGTGTAACTTATATATCTTGGAGTTGTGTTCCACGCTCACATTTTGTACATGGTGTGTACTTCTATTCTGTTATGATCATTTGAGCATTTGGTTCATTACATTTGGTATCAGAACACCGATCCTAGGGTTTTTCTTCCTCAATATATTCATTTTGTAATTTTCACTATAACTTGTTCTTGGAGTCATTTCAGATGGAAAACTTGGAAGATATTGAGAATACTTATCAAGTTATCTATGGTAATACTTTAAGCTTCTGGGTCGTCATACTTTCAAAGATACACCATGTGGAAGATAGGGTATTTGACTAGTCCTATTAACTAGTCTCAAACAAGTGTTCTCGGTAAAATAGTCATATAATCTTTAGTGAGGATCCATATTAAGTGAGACTAGTTGCATTGGATAATGGAAAATCCATAGTAGTAAGGGTACAATTTTCAAAATTTTATATCAATTATTGTGCGCAGGGCACGTTGTACAAGTTATATCTCCTGGAAAGGCCAAAAATCAGCAAGGTGTGGGGAAGTTACCATAACTTCCACTTGGCACATCCAATTTTGTTCAAACCTGTGGTATTGCAATGAAGACATTTCAGAGTACTACATGTCGCAATTTAGACTCAAAAGGGCCGAAATTGCAGAGATACATCAGAAGGATGGTCGGCTAGAAGCACAGATTCCAAATCAGGGTTTCAAAGGTATGTTCACTTAAAACTATCATAACTTTTGATTGGAATTTCCAATTGAGATGATTCAAAATCCATTGGAAAGAGAAGACATAGAAGGGGATATTTGAACAATGATTACATCTATTTGAGATATTTATCCTTAATATAATAAGGTTGGAATTTGAGGTTTGGGTTAGACCTTAATTAAGAATCAATGACAATACCTACTAACTTTAGTGGAGATGAAGGCAATGATGAAATTAGTCATGGGGAATGGTTGATAATGATAAAGAAAAATTGCAAGACTCCTTTTGGGGTAGGTATTTGTTTGAATGGTGAATCTGGTAAGTGGTGGTATAGCTTTGACTAAGGTACTAGAAGAAACACCACATGGGAAATATTTGAAGAATTATTCTCAAATAAATGGATCAAGGATACAAAAAAAATGGAGGAGATGCATAAAATTCAACTGGAATTAAAGGAATTGAAATAAAATGTCTCCAAATTTCAAAAGGATAATGAAGATCTAATAAAATGTATTATAAAGAAAAATGACTAGTTTTCCAAGATGCAATCCCTTAATGAAACACTCATTAAGGAGGTTAAGAACTTAAAGCAAGAAAATAATAGTAAATCAAAGTGGGAAAATGATGAGTCAAGGGAATATTTTAAAAATAAAGATGAAGGGATATGTAGACTATGAAACTATAATAAAAAAACTATTGGATGAGGTCAAGATATTGAAAGAAAAAAATAAGCATTGTCAAAATCAAGAAAAAGAAAGGATCTTGGATGAAGAATCCACCAAAAGACTTGAAAAGGAAATTTGCAAGAAGGTTGAAGAATCCCTAAATACGTACAAGGTAAAATCAGAAATGCAATCCATAATTGAAAAATGACGTCAAAATTTGATAAATGGGGTGACATTGCAGCTTAAAAAAGGTCACCAGAAGATACTTGAAGGATTTGAACTCCTTTTAGAGTATGTACATACTAAATATGATGGTATTATCTCCAAGGTTAGAGAAATGAAAGACCAAGAAAAGATGATCAAGGATGTCATTGTCTCTGAAAATAAGATAGGTGAAATGCATGTGCATAGTGAAGGAAGACCGTCAAATGTGTAACCATATCGACACCCTCATTACCAGGAAACATTTCAAGGAAGACAAGAAGGACGATATCAACATTATGAATGAAGAAAATGTAATACTTGTCAATATTCATGGAACAAGGCATCACCAAACTACTCTTCTACAAGCTATTATCGGACACTAACAACCACTACAAATTGGAGAAGCTTCAACAACAATACATGGAATCAATGAAAATAAAATTATGTAACAATTAGCCACCAAGGATTACAACCTAAAAGAATTGATTTTGGATGGATAGATCATCAACAATGGAATGACGAAAGTAGGAACATAAGAAAATCATATTACTTGGTTTCATGACATGTGAAACCTTGAATTGCAAAGCTTTGAGGACAAAGATTTTTTAAGGAGGGTAGTATGTTATGGCCCTAAGGGGAGCATCTATGGGGATACATGTATATGATATGACCTCAAGGGGGAAATATATGGGCCTAAATGTACACACAATGTGTAAATATATATGTAATAAAGTCGACCTAATGGTAAAGGGGCCTCATGTGCAAGTGTGAAGAGGTATATATAGAGGTCATGTATTCATTATTGGACGATGAGAAGTGTGAAGGATTAGTGGTATTTGGTTATTTGGAGGGGTTTCCCCTATTCTTTAAGGAGTTATTATTTAACTTATCTATCTTGCAGTTGAGATCCACACTCACATTATGTACATGGTGTGTACTTTTGTTCTGTTATGATCATTTGAACATCCGGTTCATTGCAATAAGGTACTTGTTGGTGTATTTAGTTTTCTAATTAGAACAACTCAATTACCCAAAACATAAATTGTCAACCCAAGGAAGTCTTGTTATTTCAAAGTTATTATGCAAATTATATGTAGGCAAGAAGTTCCAACTAACACTATTGTGAAATTAAACACTCATTGTAGGCTAGATCACACTTGCTTTAAATTAAAACACATTATTGAAAATGAAATCACACTTAAATTGAAATGAAAGACACATTTGCAATGAATTCAATATGCACTCTGTTCTGAAAGTAAATCAATTGTTGATAGGAAACATACCATACTTCTGCTAGATAAATAAAACAAATGATACTCTATATGAAAATGAAATAAGCTTCACTCCTTGGAAAGAAACAACGTGTTCAACCTTAAAAGAAAACATACTCTATTGAAACAAAATAAATCATAACTAAAAAAATAATTCATAACACAAAATCTCCTATCAACATTCCAAGTCTAGTTGAATTCCTTAGTTGACCAAGATCAATCCAATCCGCATAACAATTATGTAACAACAACGATTAGTGAACTAAACCGAATAAAACTTGAGTAACAATAGTGTAACACACTATCAATAATCAATCTTTAATTAAATCTACGTACTAATAAAATAACAACAAACTAATGACATAAATCTACTTACAAACATAATAGCAATGATCCATGTTAGAGAAGGGGGCCCTTCCTCCTTGAACAGGGTGTCACAAATCAAATCAACACTTCACAGACCCAATCCACGAGCATGTCAATCCTTTATTAATCAAAAACTCATAGAATAAAAATCACTAACTCTACCTAATCATCCCCTTGTTGTGATTAATGGCTTCATTTAAACACACAGAGAGCTAAGGGACAAATCATAACCGATTTTCCCCAAATTAGACTTCCTAACATATGATCGAATTACAAATGATCTTCATTACATTTATAGATTTTATTCAACAGATCAATCAATCAAGATTAGGTGTCTAGGATCTCTTCAACTCTAATCAACTGAGAATAGACCGAATTTGGTTTTGCAATTGAGAAGAAGTTAACAATCGACCGCAACAGTGAATCTAGGAAGATACCTCTTGGAAAAACCTTTGTATCTCTCAAATCGTGGCTTAATTTGGAAAATTTCACATCTAGAACTTAATTGGGTCCATCCTGCACAAAACCCATGTTCGATATTTTTGAGATTCACCACCATTTGCTCAAAAATTCCAACGCAAGACCACCTCTTCTTATCTTCCATGTGTTTGTCTAGGAGTTTGACCACAAACTGGAGCTCACACATGCCACCTGGGTATGAATTGAATATCAATAATTCATGTCATCAATTCTGGGAACAAAACCCATGTTGTGGATTTCCCATGTGGATATGTGCTAGTATGCCAACCATGAATATTGCAATTTGTGGAGTTGCAACAAGACAAATTTTGTCGCAGGACGAGTTGCAGTGAAAATCGTCATTAGTAAAATCATGCATAACAATATTTAATCTATTAAAAATAAAGTAAAATTAACATTACTTAACCACTAAATCATAGATAACTATAATATGGTGTTTTACAAGAAATTGTGGTAAATGGAATGATAAATGAGTGGTAAGAGGAAGCGAAAGGGATGAAATGGACGTCTGGAATTGATAGTAATGGTGACAAATCAATGGCCCAACATCTCCCTCGAACTGAATATGTTGCATGTCCTCATGCAACCCAATACCAAGTTGAATGTTGCTTCCATTTTTCAATGCATGGTAACCAAAATCATTATGTTTTCCCCAAATGATGATGATAATAGAATATAACACTTCTTTCCCAATAGCACCCTGAAAAATGACTGAGTAGCGGTAAGTTGCAACGAGTTGGAGCAAGTCGCGAGTTGCAACACTGTTCAGAGTTGCATCACTGCCATTGTTCAGAGTTGCATCACTGCCATTGTTCAAAGTTGCAACGCCGTCACTGTTCGAAGTTGTAGCATTGCCATTGTTCAGATTTGCGGCATTGTTCAGAGTTGCGACATTGTCATTGTTCGGAGTTGCGACATTGTTCAGAGTTGTAGCACTGTTCAAAGTTACAACACTGTCACTATTAAGAGTTACAACACTGACATTATTCGGAGTTGCAACATTGTTCATAGTTGCAACACTGTTCGGAGTTGCGACATTGTTCAGAGTTGTAGGACTGTTCGAAGTTGCAACATTGTCACTGTTAAGAGTTGCAACATTGTCATTGTTCGGAGTTGCAACATTGTTCAGAGTTGCAGCACTGTTCATAGTTGCAAAAAACTTCTTAAACCATTTTATCATAGGATATGAACTGGGTTTCGATGAAAATTTTCAAGAATATTTTTACTATTCCAATGCTTCTCCACACCAAAAATCAGAAATACCCACATCTTGGATTTTGAGAACAAGACAAATTGGTTGTAGGTGATGATGCCCCTTTTCTCGAAAACCATGCATTGTATTGGGTTGAAACTTACTAGGTTTGTTCATCATAATATTATTCACTTTTTTTCCAAAAATTACAAGAATCGAGTTTCCAGTTTGTGAGATATTCTCAAATCAAATTCTGCACTTTGTAATTTTCAAAGTTACCATAGAAATGCTACATTTTTGTCTTTGAAGAGGATAATAATGCTTTGTAAATACTCAAAATGGATTTTGATGTTGGACACAACCATTCACTCACTAAGCATTGATTAAATCTTCTACATAACATGGTTGCCTTCATTTTCTAATGGAAAATCATTGTCATGAGATTTATTGTTGTTATACAATGGAGTGTAACATCCCTTCTGTTAGCTCCCAAAATGAATCAGTCACTATGGTTTCATTTTGTGGTTGATAGCATGGCTATTGGTAGTTTTCTCAAATTTGGTTTTGATTTTTTCTAGTAGAAAGACTTAGGTTTTGATTTTTGTCTTAGAAATAAGACAACCCATAAAGGTCTTCTCTTTAAAATTTCCATAAAAAATGCTTTCAACAGCTAACGCGTGTTTTAAAGATGATGGTTAGTTGGTGAAAGCAGTGATTTTCAACAGACAAGGAACACTTCTGATGGGCCATTAGCTGGTGAAAGAAGGGATCACGTGTGTTCTTTCCACGTTTTAAAAATCAAATGATGACATGCTCAACCCATGTCATGCAATCATTATGACGTGCTGGTGAAAGTGGATAATGATGGAGATTCGGGTTTGCACGTCTAAATCGGATTGCAAAGCGGATCTCGTTCAGAAATGCATGGTTCGTGATCATGGCGTTGGAAATGGAGAATTTGATTCCATCATTACAGGTGAGGGAGCGATACTACATGGCTGGTGACATCAAATCGCCGCATCATTTCCCCAACACGCATCACCCACAATTGTATGGTAAGTTTTCAATGTTGAAAAACAGAGCCGAGTATTTTCACCAGCGCAAGACCTCGGCCCAAATAGCATATCGCAGTGTTTGGTGTG
>SNQJ01S0080211.1:47243-64682 GCA_010110895.2 Picea sitchensis | reverse complement strand
TTTTTGGAGGATTATGCTAAGCCATTACCCTGGGGGTAATAGGGAGTGGAGTGGATAAGTTGGAAACCAAAATTTTCACAGAACTTCACCAGGGGCTCAACTTTAAAAGTTGTTGCATTTCAGTGACAATTTTATTTGGGAAACCAAACCTTGACATAATATCTTCCAAAAAACCAATAATTTTTTTGTGTGTTCCATTCCTAGTGGGAATGGATTCTATCCATTTGGTAAAGTAATTAGTAGCAGTTAGAATCCAATGGTGCTGGTCACTTGAGGATGGATGAATTTCTCCAATAAAGTCTAATACCCACTGGTGAAAAGGACCAGATACCACTATGGGCTTCACTGCCAAAGATTTGAGTTGTTGTTTACTTGAGAATTTCTGACATTTGTCACAAATCCTAATCTTTGTACAAACATCAGTGAATAAATTATGCCATAAATACCCAACTCTAAGTATCTTGTATGTTGTAGTTCTCCAGAAGTGATGACCTCCACATAAACTCCCATGAAATTCAGTGATAATTTGTTTTGCCTCTTCTGGATATAAACATCTTAAAAGAACCCCTAAAGGATCTTTCTAATACAGAATCTAATCAAAAATACAATACCTGACTGTTTTAAGTTTCATAGCTCTTACCTTGGTCTTTTCAAGTACAATGGGAAGCTGCAAATTTTGTAGAAAATAGATGATGTCCTTGTACCAACTGCATTATGCCAATTTTTAGCTTATTTTCAATCTATTGTTAGGAATATTAGATTTTTTATTTATAGAGTTAGTACTCATGAAATTTACTCCAAATTCCTTACAATTGAATTAAGCTAGCAATCTAGCTAAACCTTGACCTTTTACCATCTTGGTGGGTTTCACCTCAATATCAAACTCCAAAATCTTAGCAATCCACTTCTTTTCCCATCTATATCAGGTTGAATCAGAATTTCTTTCACAGAACTTGAAGGAACATAAGCAAGGTTGAATCAGAATTTATTTTACAGAACTTGAAGGAACATAAGCAATGATTTTTGAATGAATAACAT
Source organism: Picea sitchensis (assembly GCA_010110895.2). Classification (NCBI taxonomy): domain Eukaryota; kingdom Viridiplantae; phylum Streptophyta; class Pinopsida; order Pinales; family Pinaceae; genus Picea; species Picea sitchensis. The sequence continues at coordinate 63,644 of SNQJ01S0080211.1, read as the reverse complement.
ATACCCCTAAAGGAATTTAGAGATTTGACTAAAGAATAAGCTTGTTTCCATAATGTCATATTTGAATTCAACATCTCTCAAGGCCCTACTGAAAAAGGAGACATGATTCTCCATTCCATCTAAATTCTTCAGAAGAAGGACAACAACTAGTGTATCATTGTATGCAAAATAAAAAACCAAAAATTCCTTTGAGTAGTTAGGAATGATCAAAATAGGAGCATCAACCAATGCTTGTTTTATCTACTCAAAATAACTCCTAGCTTCTGGAGTCCATTTTACTTTGTTTCCTTTTCTCATCATGGCAGTTATGAATTTCACTAACTCAACAAAGTTACAAATAAATCTCCTTAAAATTTTTATCTTACCTAAGAAGGACTGAATGTATTTCTTGGACCTTGGAAGAGAAAGGATTTTGATAGCCTCTACTCTATTTGGGTCAATTTTTTACCTCTTCTACTGAGACAATGTGCCTTGTGAATCTTACCTTCCTTCATGTAAAAAAGAGACTTCTTAGGATTTAGGGACAACCCATAATTTATACACTTCAAAAACACCTTTAAATGTTGGTAATGCTCTTGATTAGACTTGGAAAACATTGTAATATGATACAAATAGATAACCACAAACTTGTTCCTTTCTCTAATAAATGCAATGTCCATTGCACATTGGAAATTTACATTCATGAGATCTAATGGAATCTTCGCATACATAAATGTACCCCAAGGAGTGGTAAATATTGTCTTTTATTTCTCCTCTCTCGATGTTCGACAACACATGTATTCCAATGTAGGATGAACACCTTCATGTAACCACTCACATAACCAGACAAAGATCAACACACAGATGTTATCACGTGGTAAAACCCCTACTGAAACAATCCATGACCCCAACGAACGTGACCACTTGGAGCAGCTTTATTAATGTAAAGAAAAATATTACAGAGATTTTACAAGAGAGTTTCTCACAATCGACTTCCAAGAAATGACCTCCATGCTCTTTAAATAGAGAGATCATGGACCAATTCCGTGTTAATCCACCATCAATGGTCATTAATCGAGGAGAGTATGAACCATAAAATCACTGTATGTCGGGAACATATCATTACCATCAAGTTATTTAACTACAAATGCATACTAATGCATACTAAAGAAACATACCAAGAAACAAACTTTTACCTAACGTAAATATTATATCAAGTAGATATTAACTAACTCCTAAGTGTCTAAATATCCTAACATCCTTCTTAAGAACAAAATTTTGGGATGATTGAAGGATTTACAATAATGACATAATGGTAGAAGGAAGGGATGAATTAGATCCTATCCCCTTAATGACAACTTCCTCAACTCCTGGAACATAGATTGAAGTTTGGAAAAACTTCTTTGTAAGAGCCTTTGTGAAAATGTTTGCAAATTGATCTTCCAGAGGGAAAAGATCACTTCAATAACTCGACCATGAAAGAGATTTATGATGAAATGCATGTGTAACTCGATGTGTTTATAATGATGTTGAATTGGATCCTTGGAAATCTTGATGGCACTTTGATTATCACACCAAAGGTTACCGGATGTCGGGTGCCGGAACTAAACTCGAAGTGATTCTGGCTTGCCATGTGGCTTCCTGACTTCCATTTACCGCTGCTCAGTAATCTACTTCTACTAAAGAAAGTGCAAAAGCATGTTGTTTACAGTCCAAGTGACAAGTCCCGAACTAAGGATGAAAACATAACCTCAGAGTAGATTGCCCACCGGTCACCCAATCTAATCTGGAATTTCACTACATGTTCTCCAGTGATCTGATGGTTCATATATGCTTTGGCCCCAAATTGAAGGTTGTCTACATATTTTCTAGAAATGGCCTTCTTGAATGATTTCTAAATACCACTATATGATCCGTAAATATATCAATTTATCTCAAATATTGCATTAGAAGACCATATAAAAGAGTCTCTTTGTGTTGTATTCACTGATAAGTGACAAACTAACAATTGGTCAACCAATGGAATTAGTGGATATGTAATCTATAGCTTGCAAGTAGATCCTTATATCTTCTACCTCTCTATAATGCATTTGGTAGCATGTCTAAACTATGTTATCATGGGTATTCCTTGCTAATTGTGTGCTCTCATCAAATTTTCTATCACAGTTTTGAAAAATTTGCATGAAATAAAATCAAACAATTATTTTAATTTTATTTAGGTCAGGTGTGAAGTTCTCTTCAAGAATATACAATTATAATAATGAAAGTCACATCTCTTAGGCACTTGTGATTTCGAAAAAAACAACTACATTGAGATCAATACCTAGGTGAGTGAGAACTAGGGTCAATGGAATCTTACTCATCTAGAAACCTATTTGGAATTGTGCAATTTCACAAATCATATTTTTTTCAACTTTCATTGATGTCCCTTTTCTACAATGAAAATTTCAAAGATATCTAAATGGATTAAATCAATAACTCTTATTTTCGATTCATACAATGCATAGTGATTATCTAAATCTTGAGTGCATTTTCCCCACAAGACACATTAAATACAAATTGAGTTTCCAATCAATGAGTGCATTAGCCTTCTAGAATCATTTTTTTGTGACATTAAGTCCATGTTTTTGTGTGTACAAATAGAATACAATGAATCTAATGACATCCATGCTTTGTAGTGGTGTGACATAAAAATAGTACCGAATGCTTATTTTTTGTGATATCCTTCCTCAAAGTTACAAATGAGCACCTCCACAAGAATTACATGTATAAGAGAAACTGTGCTTTGGATTGGAGAAATAACATTAGGGTGAAGAAGAATGTTTTCACTCAAATAATGGAAAAGGACTAGTTGTAGAAGAGAAAGTGCAATTGCAAGTTCTTGCAAGTTCGTGAAAGTGTTAGATCCCATTTTAGCCCAAGAAGAGGCACCTAATATCTCTTATGCATTAATTGTAAGTCTCCATTTAAATGAATGTCAAGTAACAAATGAACAAGGACAATGAAAGTGATTCATATTAGAGCTCATTTTGAAGTTCATGCAAGTCATCTTATTTCCTAAACCTTTCCTTCAAATTCATCTCCTACAAATGTAAGGAGATATTCCATGTTTGTTTTTGATGGATTGGAGTAACCATTTGATTCGGCGCATGATCTATTTGATTTATTGTAATTGTTTCACTTGTACTTTCAGTATCTCAAGTCCAAATTTCCAAAGGAGTTAAAGTAAATTACCAAGTTTGATATAGCCTTATAAAAATCCTTCCATCTTAGTGATATACTTGAAGGTGCAAGGTTCCTACAAAATCTTAGCAAGACACACTAAAACCAAACAACGATAAACTACAAATAAAATAATTTTCCTTTCACTACTCAATGTGCCCAACGCATCCCTTTTACTTATGCATCAAATTGGTGCATAAATTTGAAAAACAATAATATGAAAACAAACAAATAACTTACCAAATATTTCAAAAAATGTGTGGAACAAACAATTGTATAATGGGGCATTGGTTAGGTTGGAGGCAAGCATGGTTGAACTTGATCTCTTGATATTTCACTACACATCTCCAACATAAATCAGATCTTGAGATTTCATTATGCATCTTCAACACAATTGGAAAACTACTACAAATGAAGATGAGGCCCCATATCATTTTCAAATTTTGTTAAATATTAACATGGAGAACTAGAAATGGCATCAAAGACTGTATCTTAGAGGTGGAGTTAACACAAGTAATGTTAAATCCTTTAGATTTACAAGGTCTAAAATTCATAAGAATAATTTTCAAGGCATGCACCCTCTACATTCCTGAAACTCTCAACAATGTTAACGGCCCACTCTTGCATTAATCTTTATTATTATTTTTTAATAGATATATTTCATCACTCTTGTGGCGAATAAGAGCATCGATAGTATTTATATTTCATCACAACTATCGGCACTTCTTCGCTCTTACGAAAAACTATTCATCGCACAAACTAGGACGGGTTGTTTCTCTTGTGATGAAGAGGAGAGTCGATAGTATTGATAGTTCATAGCAAGAACTACTCTGATCATCTCTCTTATGACAAATAAGATCATTGATAGTATTGATAGTTCATCACAATAACTACTAGGGTCTTCACAAGCGCGACGAACGATCGTTACCGTCAACAATACCTTATGATTGAATATATCCTCGTATAAACTTATCGCCTCTTGTGACGATCATACTCGGTTGTTGTTCTTGCGATGATCATCCTCGTTTTTCATTCTTGCAACGATCACAATTGGTCATATCTCATGCGACGAGCACCATAAATCGTCGCCTTTGTGATGACACTGTAGGGTCGCCTCTACCTGGCGTAATTTACTTCATTGGGTCATCACTCATGGCTTATCTCGGACGTTTGTCGTGACTAAGCCACAAAGACGTGAAGTAGATTTGAGGGGCTCCAAGATTCGCTGCAATCTCCGGGGCTACATAATGTCACAAGAGGCAAGTCAAAATTTTCGTCATCGCGAAATGACCCACCTCATTTTGAAGTGACTCAAACCATAAACTAAAAAATCTTGACCCCTTGCCATGTCATATGTGCTAATATCCTGCTCCATGGGATGGAGACCTCCCCGTGAGGCTCCAAGAACATGCAAGTCCTTAATGTATTATCCATTGGGAAAGGATTCATTATTAAAAGATGCTGTAACTAACTAATAGGTCGGTATTTACAATAAAATGAAGCCACCCATGGATTTTAGAAAAAAGTATTTTTAGAGGAAATTTACTGACTGGCCGTGAATTCCCAGCATCTTCCAACAAGTACTAAAAAGTATTAGTTTGTAAAAATTCATAAATTTTAAAAGGACCAACCCAAAGGGCTCCGAATTTACCATATTTTCCCTTATCCCTTTTATATCCTGCACTTGAGTACTGTGCCCCAAGTCAAACTCTTTCTTCTTAACTTTCTTGTCAAAAACTTATTTGATTTTCTATTGATGACTTTGTGCTTTGTCAAAAAGTTGCTCTATGGTTTGTTGTACTTCCAAAATTTGATGCATCCTCCTGATCATTTCATTTGGTCCCCCTTATTGGTCTCAAGAAACTTTTCCACATGTAAAGATAACTGAGCAGGGAAAACAACTCAGCCCATAAACTAGTTGGAATGGTGTGGTGCCAATTGACCTTTTGGTGGTTACTATGTCTTCCCATAGGGAAAACTTAAACTTAGAATCCCATGACTTCTTATTATCTTCCAACAATTTTTTGATGATCTTCACTAAGCTCTTGTTGGAGTATTATGCTAATCCATTACCCTAATGGTAATATGGAGTTGATATGATAAGTTTAATACCATTTTTTTTCACAAAAATTCACCAGGGGCTCAACTTTAAAAGTTGTTTCATTTCAGTGACAATTTTATTTGGGAAACCAAACCTTGACATAATATCTTCCAAGAAACCAGTAATTATTTTGTGTGTTCCATTCCTAGTGGGAATGTATCTTGTCCATTTGGTAAAGTAATTAGTAGTAGTTAGAATCCAACTAAGTACGTGGGTCACTTGAAGATGGATGAATTTCTCCAATAAAGCCTAATACCCACTAGTGAAAAGGACCAGATACCACTATGGGATTCATCACAAAGATTTGAGTTGAAAGAAAACACTGAATTCTATGACATTTCACACAAATCCTAATCTTCGTGACACATCAGTGAATAAATTAGGCCACAAATACCCAACTCTAAGTATCTTAAAGCTGTAGTTCTCCATAAGTGATGACCTCCACATAAACTCCCATGAAATCCAACCATAATTTTCTTTGCCTCCTCAAGATTTAAACATCTTAAAAGAACCCCTAGCATCTTCTAATAATCTAATCAACAATACACAACGAATCGCTTTAAGTTTCATACCTACTTGGTCTTTCAAGTACGTTGGAAGTCAGTAAATTTCGGCAGAAAATAGATGATGTCCCTGTACCAACTACTATGCCACTTTTAGCTTATTTTCAACTACGTTAGGAATAATAGATTTTATTTATAGAGTTACATCATGAAATTTTAATTCAAATTCTTACACTGAATCAAGCTTTTTAGAATCTAGCTAAACCTGACCTTTTTTACCATCTTGTGGGTTTCAATTTCAATATCAAACTCCAAAATCTGAAAATCCAATTTCTTTTCCCATTCATATCGTGTTGAATCGTAATTTCTTTCACGTAATCCTGAAGGAACATAAGCAATGATTTTTGAATGAATAACATATACCCTAAAGGCATTTAGAGATTTGACTAAAGAATAAGCTTCGTTTCTCCATAATGTCATATTTGAATTCAACATCTCTCAAGGCCCTACTGAAAAAGGAAACATGATTCTCCATTCCATCTAAATTCTTCTGAATAAGGACAACAACTAGTGTATCATTGTATGCAAAAGAAAAAACCAAAAATTCCTTTGAGTAGTTAGGAATGATCAAAATAGGAGCATCAACCGCTGCTTGTTTCCATTCCACCAAAATAACTCCTAGCTTCGGTAGTTCATTTTTACTTTGTTTCCTTTCATCATGGAAGTGATGAATTTCACTAACTCAACAAAATTAGAGACAAATCTCCCAAATTTGTATTCCACCTAAGAAGGACTGAATGTATTTCTTGGAACTTGGAAGAGAAAGGATTTTGATAGCCTCTACTCTATTTTGGGTCAATTTTTACTCCTTCGGATGAGACAATGTGTCCTAGAATCTTACATTCCTTCATGTAAAAAGAGACTTAGGATTTAGGGACAACCCATACTTTCCACACTTTAGACACACCTTCTCTAAATGTTGGTAATGCTCTTTATCATACTTGGAAAACATTGTGATATCATACAAATAGATAACCACAAACTTGTTCTTCTCTTAATAAATGTAATGTCCATTGCATTCTAGAAATTTTCCCTACATTCATGAGATCGAATGGAATCTTTGGCATAAGCAATGTACCTCTAAGCGATGGTAACATTGTCTTTATTTCTCCTCCATGTTTGACAACATGTATTCCAACAGAGGATGAACACCTTCAAGAATCCACCACATAACGAGATCAAAGATCAACACACCGATGTTTCAAATGGTAAAATTCTCTACTTGAAACATCCACTAATTCCTACCAACGCTTACTAATTTGGAGTAGTTTATTAATGAAAGAAAAATATTACGTAGAGATTTTACAAGAGAGTTTCTCACAATCGACAGTTAGGGCAAAAATGACCATCCATGCTCTTGAAATAGAGAGACAACACCAATTCCAAGTTAAGCCATGGATCACGGGTCATTAAGATCATGAGAGTATGAATCGGCCATAATACCTCTATGTTGGGAACATACCGTGACTTGATTCTAAATACAAATGCATACTAATGCATACTAAAGAACACACTAAGAAACACACTTTTACCTAACAACATATTATTGTAATTTAATTAGATATTAACTAACTCCTGTCTAAATATCCTAACATCCCCTTAAGAACAACTTGGGATAGGATTGAAGGATTTTACAATAATGACACAATAGGAGAAGGAAGGAGAATTAGGGCCTATCCTCCCTTAATGACAACTTCCTAACTCCTAATATAGATTGAAGTTTGGAAAACTTCTCTTTGTAAGAGACTTCAGAAAAATGTTTGCAACTTGATCTTCCTCAGAGGGAAAAGATCACTTCAATAACTTGATCATGAATTAGCTTTCTCATGAAGTGCATGTGTAGCTCAATTTTTCTAATGCTGATGTTGAACTAGGTCTTGGTGATCTTGATGGAACTTTGATAGTCACACCAAAGGATGGTCAGATGTCGCTGCTCGAATCATAACTCTGAAAGGATCCGGCCAAAGCCACAAGGTTTCACTTCCATTTACTGCTGTTCTGCAGATTTCATCAAGAGTGCAATAGCCCTCTGTTTCATATTGCCTAAGTGATTGGTCCTGAACCAAGGATGAAAATGTAACCTACGGTATAATTTTGATCATCAGGGTTTCCAACCCATTCAGAGTTAGTGAAACCAACCACAAAGGAGTCCCCCGAACTATAATGTATCTTGAACTAAAATGTACCCATGGACATAGTGAAGTATCCTTTAGATGCTTTCCAATGGATTCATGTCGTGGGTTTGCATTATATCTAGCAACAGCACCCCAACAACAAAGGAAAAGATCAGGACTGCATGAGTCAAGTATGAGGCTACCAACTAACTGATCAAGTACGGTGGTACCAACTTCGTGAGAAGTACAGGTATGTAAATCTTGACCCGGTAATCGGAAGGGAGAAGGGGTTGGTTTTTAATTTTCCATATGAAAGCAATGAAGAAGGTCACAGCGAATTTAGACTGAGAAAATTCCTTCATTGGTTTGCAAACTTCGAGGCCAAGGAAGAAAAACCTAAAGGACAAGGATTATGAGGATGGATTCCTACTCTCGTATGCATTATTGGGGATTAGAATGGCATCTAGAGGATCCAATGGAAATAATAAAGCTATCCATTTTGGCATACCAATATTGGGTAGCTTGCTTGAGGACCATAAAGAGATTTCTCGAGAAGACAAACAAGGCTAGAGTCATTCTTGACATAGCCGAGGTTGTTCCATGTAGACTTATTCTTGCAAATCTCAGGTAAGAAGGCTGGATATTTAACATCCATTTCATGGACTCCCATTTATGTGAGGCAGTATGGGCAAGAACAAGGTGGATGGAATTCATTTTCTCTACTGTGTTAAGCCATTATAAATAATTCCTTCAACTTGGGAGAAAATCCTTTGGCAACTAACCAAGCTCTCAGGTTTTTCAACACTTCCATTTGATGCATACTTAGTTCTCAGACCCATATTCATCTAACAAGTTTTCTTCATTTTAAGAGGTACAGATCCTAAGTATCATTTTCCATTAAATAATGATACTCTTTCATTCATTGTTGTATCCCAATCTAGATGAAGCTTCTACAAATGTCTCCAGATCACGAGTCTCTAAAACTTGAGCCAAAAGATAAGAGGCTTGTTGTAATTGTGAATGTGTCCGATGTTGATATGAAGGATCACTGAAAAAATCATCACCAAATGGCTCGCGGTTGAACTTTAACCATCTTAGGAAGTGGTGGATCCGGTGTCAAGTTCAGTTCAAATAATTCATCCGAGGAGGGTGAGCAGCGGCATGGATTTTCATCCTCACCGCCATCATCCTAAGAAGAAACCAATCATAAGAAGGCACAAATGTCAAGATGGCTCGCAGCGAAGAAGGCACAATCGCTGAATCTGTCTCACAGGCCTAAGAAGGCAACAATTGCCGAATAATTAGCTCCACAGCCACAGATTTTCATCAAATTCCCACATCTCTTCTAATAATAATTTCTATTACAATGGATTGAAGAAGTCTCCTCAGAACTTTTGACATCTTCATAATAACAACCAAATATACACTTCTCACTTTTAGGCTACAATGATTTTCTTTTCTCATCGAATGTGAGCCCATGTTATACCGCCAAATACAATTCTAAAGTGACTTACATCCGGTTTAATTTTAGTCCAAGCTCTTCCCAAGTGTTATATGTTTAAGAGCCTTTGTGGAGTGCGATTTATTATGTAATTTTCATATTTGATGGCTTCTACCAATAATTTTAGACTTAATCCCTTGATTGGATCATACAATTAACCATTTCTTTTAATGTGAGATTCTTTCTATCAACACCATTTTGTTGTGGTGTATCGAACAAATTTTGTTGCATTTGACTTCTGTAGTAAAATAGCTTGTAAAATTATTGTTCACATATTCAGCTCCATTATCCTGCTCTTAACTTTAGAATTTGATGTCTAGATTGTTTTTCACAAGGGCCTTGTAGGCCAAAACTCGTCAAAAACTTCACTTGAGTTTTTTAATAAGTAAACCCAAGTACGTTTCGAAAAGTCATCAATGAAATTTAATAAATACTTGCACCCATAAAAGAAGGGAGAAGAAAGTGGACCACACAAATCATCGTGAACAAGCTTCTGTAAGGACTCGAGGTATGCTAAGAGGCACGCTTGTCAAAACTATCCCGATGATGTTTGTCGAGAACACAATCGGCACAAACACCATCTCTCAGATGAAACAAGAGGAAGACTAGCCACCATCTATGGATTACATAGTTGTTGCAATGAGGATAGTTTAGATGACCAAACCAAGCATGCCAAAGTTTTTTTTCTTTCTCAAGTCATCGCTATGAACAAATAAAAATCGATGACCCAAAGTTGTCAAACTGTACAACTTGGTAATATCATCAGCAATTTCGGTTGCAAGAACATGCTTAGGGATATGTTTAGGATCCTTGATTACAACTTGGTGAGGTGAAACTCAACAGTTTTACCTTCTCACCAATGAGTGATTTGGTATATCGATAGAAGGTTACAAGAAAGACTTGAACACATAATACATCATTGAAAATTACCATTATCTACTTGAAATGTCATCCTATGACACCTAGATCTATCATCACTAACAAATATTTTCGTGTTACATTCATTTAGAGCGAAAAATATGGCTTTATCCTTAGCCATATGATAAGATGCTCCCTAATCAATAAGCCACTCAACGTAAGAAGAAGTAGTATTAGAATTTGAATTGAATGAGAAACTAGAAGCAGAAAGTGCATGTATGAGAAGAAGAAGAAGAATCAATACTAATGTTGTGCTTCTTCATCGCTGTTTCTAAAGTCACATCTTCTTGAAACATTTGGACTCATCATGACCATCTTATCACAAAAGTTACAATGCGTCCTGCTAGTATTTTTACTTTTATATTTTGCTCATTTGTCACCAAGAGGGAGTTGAAGTTGTCCTATAGGTTTGGGACCCTATGTTATTTGTTGTTGTAGCGAGGATGTTTCTTCTCGTACTTGGGTTTATCTTTTTTTTTGGGAAACTAAGGCTTTGTTGAGGGACCTACAAATGTTGATCACTCCAAATTGTGCAAGATTATCTTCCTCTCAATCAAAGAAGCACAAAAGGACTCAAGACCAGGTTTTTCATAAGCTTCTTCCCCAGAGCCTCTCATGGCATAATAAAAAGGTAGATACAAACAAAGAATATGCACTACCTAGCTTAGAAAGAATAAGATAGATGCAACACTCTTCCTCCATATTTATCTTACATTCTTCTACATAAAATTTCGAGTGTTTTAAACCTAGATAGATAGTCTCCAAGACAAGAAAAATCATTTGGACTAAAAGTCAGTAATTGATTTTCTAACTATTGTGCTCGAATAATATTGGGAGTTTACCAAACACATTCAATCGCGGTCCCCAAGCTTCGGGTCATCAATATCTTGAAGGTGGAAAAATCTTTAAATTAGAGAGATGGAAATTATGATTAGTCCATCGGCTTCGCCATTCCTATTATCCCACTTGGCTTTCTTTAACAGATAGTGTGCTTTTTCCTTCCTAAGGTAATCTGGTACAAGCATTTACTTCCTAATAAATCTTCCATATGAGATTGCTACTGGAAGTAGTTGTTGCTAATAAGCAAGACAATACTTGTAGAAGCCATATTAAATATGCATAATGTGGATTTAAAAAACTAAAACCCATGATCTCGATGGAAAGAACTCGAAAAGTTATGCTATTAAAAAAACGCACCGAAAACGGACTTCCGATGTTAGAGTTATGCCCTTTTTAAAAAAAAAGGCACAATCGACAACCAAATGACCACGTGATTGCGTAAGTTTCTTTTATGACCCACTTTTATAAAGAGAAGTAGATAACTTTTACAATGAAGTTACTTTTATAATGGTAAAAGTTGCATGCAAAATAAATAACTCTAAAATATTAAAGTTTACTTATAGTGATTCACTTTTATACTTGAAGTGAAATACACTTTTACAATTTTAGCATGAACTTTTTCAAAAATGTAACAAAAGAGAGACTTGAACTCAAGACCTCTTACTTTAATCGCAAATTTTTAAACCAAATGATCTAGAAAACATATTGTAATGTTAAGAAGGATTGGGGGTGTTTTTGTTGTTGTTGTTGAAGATCGCCTTGGAGAGCATGCTAAAAAAAAAAAAAAAACTCTTTTCACACAAGAAAAAATGTTGCTTCTCGGCTGACAACAAGGGTTACATCTCTATAAGCCACTTAAGATGCACCTTTTCCTATCTATTTATAATTTGCCGATATCACACAAGGCACAGGGAAAAAAATCAGGGAAAATATATTACGCAGATCTAAAAGAGTAGCAACCCGGAAATAAATAAAAACAAAACTGAAATAAAACCAAAATACTACTGCAAAACATTTAAAAATGTATTCAAGCTTCTTATACTGATCTCACCTGTACGTAATGGTTTCTATAAATCCAAACCTTTCAGTGAAACGGTGCGTTCCGAATGAAATGAGCAGACTTTGATGCAATGGAACAGCCCTCTCTCTCACCCGTGTAAAATGCAATTTAAATGACGTAGTGGATGAGGCAACTCGGCTTCTCACGATCTCGATAATGGGAGCGGGTCTTCAAATGCGTTCTGATACCATGTTCACAACACATGTATTCCAATCGTAGGCACGAACACCTTCGCGAACTCACTCACATAACCGTGATCAAATATCACTAATCGGGATGTTTTCATTACGGTAAACCCCCTATGGGGAAAACATCCATGGCTCCAACCAATGCAGCCACTTGGAGCAGTTTTATTACGCAAAGAAAAAGATTACGAGAGATTTTACAAGAGATTTTATCACAATCTATCATCATCTAAAATGACCCTCCATGCTCTTTAAATAGATATCATGGACCAATAAGGTGGTGTTTTCATCAATGGCCATTAAGATCGAGAGTATGAACTGTCAGATCACTCTATGTCGGGAACATATCATGACCGTCGGATTTCCTAACTACAAATGCATACTAATGCATACTAAAGAAACACACTTTTACCTAATGACATATTAGACCAAGTAGATCTTAACTAATTCCTAAGTGTCTAAATATCCTAACATCTGGTAACACAGAAATATGATTGTAGCCCGAAAACCCATCAATCATTGAAATCGTTACTGATCTTGTCACCCTTTCCAAGATATGTTCCTTTTTTGGTAAGGGTAGTTGTCTTTTTTGGAACACCTATTTATATTCATGAAGTCAACACAAAGTTGTATCTCACCATTCTTCTTTCTAACAGGGACCAAATTAGCTACCTAATCAGAATACCTCAGAGGTATAATGATCTAGGCATCAAGCAGTTTTTTTACTTCTTTTTCCATAATAGGCAATAACATGGGGTTAATCTGCCTAAGTTTATGTCTAAAAGGTTTTTTGTCATTTTTCAAAGGTATTCTATGCTCAATGATGCTAGTATCATAAGTTTCTAGTTCTTCATACTTCCATGCAAAAACATCAGAAAATTCTTTCAACAATTTGATATATTCATCCCTTTGATTTTCTGACAAGCTACTAGACAATTTAACATATTTGGGTTCCTCTTCAGTGCCTATATTAAATTCTATCAGATCTGCATTTTGCTTAGAACCACTCACCTTCACAACAACATCATTGTTATCAAACAATATTTCCAAAGGAACCATTCCTTTAGGAATGTGATTGCTAGGAAACTGAACAATTTTGTGATCTGCAATCTTGTTCATAAATTTATCAGCATGCAGATTTTTATCATCATCTGAATCTTGGTCAATATGAAGAGAAGAAAATTGATCTATTGTTTCCAAAAACCTATTTAGTTCTTGATCATCTTCAAAAACCTTCCAATGCTTGACATTATTAGGTATAGAAAGTTTTTATTTCACCTCAACATTATACTTAGGCTTTGGAGGTAGTGGGATTTTAAAATTATTGTCAGAAACAACTGAGTAATCATCCAGTGTATTAGCCTCTCTAGGAACGAAATATATGTTGAAGGCTGAGAAGAAATTACCAATGAGGTCCCAAACCTCATTCCTATAATATTTTAGTCTAGGATTCTTTGTTTGATAGATGTTTTTGACTTGATGCGCAATCAGTTCTGCATTTCCAAAAAATGACAGTCCTTCAATTTTCATGTCCTTTGTAGCTCTAAGCCCCAAAACTAAGCCCTCTTATTCCACAATAACTTTTTTTGTTTCAAATTCAAGGTTGAAGGACAAGGTTGTGACATCCTAAGAGGGAGAAATGAACACTACTCCAACACCAGCACTATCCTTGGAAGATTCACCATCAAAATACATCTTCCACATTTGAACACCCTGTCTAGTTATTTCACATCTTGTTGGTGACTGATTTTTTATTTCTAATGTGACTGAGGAAACTCAGTAAGATGAAGAATAATAGATCATAAATCAGTATCAACATCATATATGGGATGGTTTTTTGGGTTTGTCTCATCACTTATGATATATGCTAACTAAGCTTCTCTATACAGACTCATGTGCTCACCGCCAAAGATTGGTATGGTAGCATAAGAAAGATGCATTTGTAAATTCCCTCCTAACCTCTTGATCCATGATCTAGATAGAAAAATCTCAAATTTAGGAGGAACATCTAAAACTGCAATGTCCATGACTATGCTTTTCATAGGTAGTTGGAAAAGAGTGACAACTAGATCTTTAATAACTCCAAGACATTTTACTTTTCTTGAGTCAAAAGAATACAAGTAATGATATGATTTAGTAATTTCCAAACCCAATTCATCCATGACAGCCTTAGGCATCAATTTGTGGGATGCACCCGAGTCCATAAGACAATTGTGCAATATTTTTTCATGCACATTCAAAGAAGTGTAAAATGGGGGAGAGGAGTCATCTCTATATTCTACCAGTGGTCCTAATATAGTTGCAGGTTTCTCATCCTACAAGTTAACTGATTCTGTTGAAGGGGGATACGATTCAGGCTGCAACATTTTTGAGATACATTTATTAAAATCTTCATTTTTCATCAATTCTAGGAGTGGGACAGGAATCTTGATTTTTTGGATTTCATTCTCAAAATTAAAATAAGAGTGGGGTTTTTGAATTTCCTTTATCTCTTGAACATGAGCCTTGATAATGGGATGATATTTTTGTTCTCCTGTTTCTTTATTTGGTGCAACCACAACCTTGGAAGGGGTATCTGACTTTTTAGGTTGAGTAGATGCACTTGGTTTTCCTTCCTTTTGTTTTGATCTCAAATTATACTTGTTTTGAGCTTCATTGACTTTTTCTTCTTTACTTAACTCATTCAACTAATTGCACATTAAAAACTCTTCATAATAAATTTGGGTTAAATGACGAGAGGCAGTTGTATCCCCTAAACAATGAATTTCTTGGTCTGCCTCCTCATTATTTCCTTCTTCATCATCAACCAAATCATTCTATAGAGGAGTTTGAACTTTCTGATCCTCTCTATTTCTCTGATCTCTCTGCAGAATTTGAGGTGTATTATTTGGCCTTCTAAAATTATTTTTGTTTCCAAAATCTTGAGGATTTTTATTAGTTAGTCTCCCTTCAAGATTTAACCTTTCCATCTCTTCAGATAATGACTTAACCAACTTGTTCAACTCATGAACTTTGGGATCAATCCCTGAAGCATTTGAAGATGAGGCTTCTATTTTTTGTTTTCTTCTATTGTTGTCATATTTTCCCCTCAACTTATCTGCTACTAGTATATTTGATTCAACCTCTAGTGAAACATCTTACATATGGGCCAATGTTGTAGACATTCTTTCTCTCAACAAAATACAAAATTCTGGGTCAAAATCACTTTCACAAGTTATTTTAGCAAAAGTTTCAGTGGGTTTAATCTCAGTAGAATTTTTTTTGTACATCTTGTTAATATTTTTGAAAAATTTGACAATGATTCTCCCTCTTTCCTTTTTAGAGCCCCAAATTATTTAATGTAATATAAGAAGTTTGTTTTGTCACCCCAGTGCCTTAAAAATGCATCATCCAGGGCCTCAATTCCAACTATTATCTAGGAGCTAAAATTATAACCCACTTGTGAGCTTCTCCATCTAGGCTTTGCACAAAGACTCTCATACATACATCTTCATTTTCAATATTCAAATTATCTGCATAACTGTAAAATGCAACAAGGTGTTCTTATGTAGTGATATCTTCATCTCCAGTAAATTTAGGCATATACTTAAGGTAATATCCTTCTGGGAGATCATTCATGGGCTAAGGAAGCACTAATGGTGCATACCTAGCAGCCACAATGGCATCCATTCTGTTCTGAGGAGGATTAATTCCTTCCATTTGATTTAGAAAATGAGGACTCTGACTCTTAGGAGAAGTAGGAGGTGATTTAACAGGCAAAAATGAAATATGTATAATGGGAGGTTTTGAAAAAGGAGGACTATAAGGTGGAGAAGAATCAGATTTAACAGAAGTTGGCTTGGACTTGGGTAGAGATGCGGAGATTTCAATAGAAATTGAGGTTCCTTCTTCCTTAGTTACAAGAAATTTAAATGAATG
>SNQJ01S0080211.1:8027-20159 GCA_010110895.2 Picea sitchensis | reverse complement strand
CGGGAGGGAGGCTACAGAGGTTGGGGATGGATTTTGGGAGAGCTCTGGATTGGCAGAGAGTGTGAAATTTTGTGAGTGAGATTGTATCAGTGCACCGGGGTTGCTGGGGGTTTTGGGGACGGGGGCCAGGATATCCGTTGATATCCTGGAGCTAGGGAGCTACCTAGTTGGCAGGGAGGAACGGTTTTGGGCAGTGTTTTACGGTGCAGTGGCGGTCGAGAAGGAATTTGGACAACGGACGGCTATTAGCATCAGGTTCAGGTATTTCAAATGATGCATTGTTTTAATCTATCATAAAATTTTATTATTATTGAAAAATTTGTAGGCGAATGTGGTAAATTATAGAAATTTCTTAAATTTTATGATTATGTTGTAAATTAAAATGGTTGTATATTTAATTCGGCTCTTACAGATTTGACTTATGGAGCCAGAGGGGAACCTTGTTGTTCCCTTTTTGAGCACCCAACACTTCCTCTTGGTTGAAGGGATAAGGACTTGGGGTAGTAACATAGTTTAGGCTTGAAACTTTCACATCTAATTGCCCCTAATTAAAAGAGAGAGTTAAAATATATTAAAAGTAACCTACACACATTGCAACACTTCCAACTCACATTTCTTTGCATTTAAATTTTTGTTATTCCTTTACTTTTCAAGCAATTTCATTTTCAGCATTTTTATTTCATGAGAATAACTATTTTCAAAGTAACTTTCATTTCAAGTATTCTTCATTTATTTGAGCATAATTCTTTGAAGTGTAAAGTACTTGAAGAATG
Source organism: Picea sitchensis (assembly GCA_010110895.2). Taxonomy (NCBI): domain Eukaryota; kingdom Viridiplantae; phylum Streptophyta; class Pinopsida; order Pinales; family Pinaceae; genus Picea; species Picea sitchensis. The sequence continues at coordinate 19,386 of SNQJ01S0080211.1, read as the reverse complement.
GTCCTTGCGGTGTTCTATTGGTGTTCTATCGGAGTACTCTTGGTGTTCTTATATGGTGTTCATTTCTACAGTTTGTATTTATTTTGCACGCATTGTTTTACTTTAAAAACCCCAATCAAAGTATTTTGTTGGGGTTTGATCTATAGTAGTATTGTTGTATATTTATGTGAGTTGTTTTTCTTTGAGTTTTCAAATTAGTTTGTAGACCATTTTAAAGGACTCATTTTCTTGCCTCATTGTGTAGAAAGTATTTACAACTTTGCAGGTTATCAAAGTTTGGAAGAGAGGATACCAATAGCTTCAATTCTATTCACTAATATTTCTGATATAGTTTCAGCTCTCTTTTATACATGTTTTTCACTTATTTATCTTCTAAATCTTACAATCTGATCAAGTTTTATGTTCATATTTTTAGAATAAATTTTATGTTTTAGATTCTAACAATTACTAACTCATTTGAAATTATTTCTAGCAATTTCAAACACACTTTACTTGTTGTTTTTGTAGGTTTTTGTCAGTCCAAGGGGAGGTGCTGCCCAATTTTAGCCACAACAAGCTCAAGGAAGCATCCAAAGGCCTTGGTGCAAAACCCTCTCCCTCGTCTTTCTTTCCAAATCATTGTAAGGAGCCCAAGAGAGTCTCTTGGGCTTGCATTCTTTTATCATTTTCATAAGTTGTAAATTGTAAATTATTTTGAAGTCTTTTTTATGCCCACACCTTACATGTGAGCTGTTTTTCCACCCTTGCAAAATCGTGTTGGCTAGTTAGGAGTTTAATTTTTTGTTTTTCTTAATTTATTTTCCCCACTTCTCTCACAAACAGAAGGTTGAGTGGCTAGTGTTATCTTTCTCTATTTTATTTCCAAATTATTTACCCACCTTAGCACAAAATAGGTAGGTTGGTCCTCCACCTTGTGCCATAGTTGTGAGGTTTGCAAATTCATTTTATTTGTGTCCACCTTTTTCCTTAAGGAAACGTTGTGTGGCTATTTTATTATTTAAATTTATTTAAATTATTCATTTGTTCCCACACCTTGCATGTGAGTGGCTTAGACACCCCTACAATATCGTGACGACTAGTTAGAATTTCTTTTTTTTGGCAAAGTAATCAAACTCTTGCCTCTCCTTTTTCCCCGTATTCCCTCCCCTTGCCACTTTGTGGATCTTGGGTAACAAGAAAAGACAAAAGACTATGTTTCTAGTCTAATTAGGAACCTAATTCTATTATTGCTAAAACCATTAAAAATGGGTAACTTGGGAGGCTAGAAGGGGTTGAAGCCGGGGACAGTTTCGCAACACTACGTGTCCTCCTTGTTGAGCACCCAAGCATCTTGGATTTGACCTATGGAGCCAGAGGGGAAACTTTGTTTTCCCTTGTTGAGCACCAAACACTTCCTCTTGGTTGAAGGGATAAGAACTTGGGGTAGTAACATAGTTTAGGCTTGCAACTTTCACATCTAATTTCCCCTAATTAAAAGAGAGAGATAAAAATATATTAAAAGTAACCTACACACATTGCAACACTTTCAACTCACATTTTTTTACATTTCAAGTTTTGTTATTCCTTCACTTTTCAAGCAATTTCATTTTTAGCATTTTTATTTCATGTGAATAACTATTTTCAAAGTATCTTTCATTTCAAGTATTCTTCATTTATTTGAGAATAATTCTTTGAAGTGTAAAGTATAGATATCATGATATCATGTGCATGAAATTTATTTGAGCATAATTGACCTCCCTTAATCGTTGTATAGATATCCCATAGATTTGTTTCATTCTTGTAGAAATATATTGCTTTGTGTATATATATGTCTTTTGTGTATATTGGAATAGTTGAAATTGGATAATCTTTAGGCACTAGTCTAATTTTTATTTTGTTAAGAAAAAGGTTTGTTTTTCATTGAAATATTGCATTTGCACGATTGCTTGTGATTCGGTTAGGTCTCCCTAATCAATAAATCAACCAACTCCTAGAACTTTAATAAAAACTTCACATAGTTTAATAGGGTCTACCCCCTTGGCTTCCCTATGAGTGAGCCTAGACGAAAAGAGTCAAGATCGAGGTGACAGTGAATCTAGACTTAGTTTTGTGCCTCCAAGGACACACCAAGTGGGTTGGAGACTTCTCCACGCTTGTAGGTGTGTATTAGAACAACAACATCTTTGGTGCCATTGCCAGTGATAAGTCTCTTATCCTTGGTTAATTGGCAAAATTTAATTAATTCTTTAAAAACGAAGTAATAACTTTTCCCTTAATTTATCACAACTTGAGTTTTGATATTTGATATTTCTTAGTATCCAAGTGGCGACGCCATTTAATTATTCATTGAGGTATCATACCAGGAGAAACCTGCAAGGGTTGGTTGATTCCCTTCCTGAACCTGAAAGGGTGTAATAAACAGACTAGCTCCTCGTAAGCTCCTTGAAAGTCTTGGAGAAGAATCAATCTCTGATATACATCTCTTATTTGCACATAATAATCCTACAACAACTATGGATGATCCATTGAGGCCATGTAATTTTTCTAATATTCAACATTATCCTTATCCTATTCCTAACAAAGCTATTGAGAAATTTCCTGCTTTTCAGGGAAACAATGTTGTTAGTGCCAAGAATCACATCGTGACTTTCAACATGTGCATCCTAAAGTGGTGTAATGGTCACAATTATGAATATGTGAATATGACTCTTTTTGTGTATTCTCTGCAAGGGGATGCCTTAGATTGGTTCATGGAGCAGGATGATGAAAACTTTAGCACCTTGGCAGAAATCTAGAAATCCTTCAATGAAATATGGGGTGATCAGAAGGAAGATCGTCATTTATTGGTTGCCCTTAAATCTAGTCAAAAGAAAGAAAATGAAACAATGGAAGAATTCAATAAGAGATTTAATGACTTAGTTAAAAGTCTCCCTCAAACTATTAATCCTCATGATGCCTCAATATTAATTCATTATATGGAATCCTTCGAGAGTGAAATCAGATATCAGTTGAGGGATAAAGAGACAACAACTCTAAGGGATGCACAAAAGTATTCTATCAAGATAGATAAGAATATGCAAGATGCTAGGAAGTCAAATATGGTTGGGGTCTCAAGGGGAACTTCTTACAAACCCAATGAGGAGAAGAAGAAGAAAGTGGAAAATCAAGAGTCTTATAATGATGGCATAAAGGAGCTCACTCAATTAGTTAAGAAAATGAGGTTAATCATGCTAATCAAATAAATAAAATGGAGGTTAACCATGTTAATCAAATAAAGCAAATAGAGATTAATCATGCTAATCAGATGACAGCCATGCAAAATAGGTTTATAGCCATGGAGAGGGCTCAATCTAGTATACATAATCATAATCCAAAAGATAAGTGGCCAAAGAAACCTCCACCTCAAGAGCAAAGGAAACCAAATCCTTTCGATTCTACTACCTTAGTTTATCACCAAGTTGTTGAGGAAAAGACATGAAATGATCTTACTCAAACATTTTCATATCCTACTTGGCTAAAGAAAGATAGACGAGAATATCGCCCTATGTTTATAGCCATCAAAATTGATATCATAATTCACGAGTATTGTTTACAAGTGCTTAGGTTGTTTTTATAAAGAAAATCTTTCTAAAAAAATCATTATTTATGTAATTTTCTGAATATATCTTATGTTGAAATAAAGATAGAGACAGAAGTAAAGACACCAAGTCAATAATCAAAACATATCAGACATAAAGCAATCCTTTATTTCATTCCAATTCATCAAAGAATCGTTCTCTTTACAAAATTTCCTGAGGAAGTTTTGGACCAAAGTCAAACTTAGACGTCCTCGATGAAACATACAAAAGGACTTCTGACAGAAAATCAAAAAAACTGAACTTGAAAAGTTGGATCATCTTTCCACGGATTGCTTCCCACTAGACTCTGCACAATAGCCTTTGTCAGTCATGAAAACTAATTCACAAACAGACAAGTCTACATAGACTATCAAAGATAAATCAACACCTCTGAAAAACAAGTGTCTGAATGATGTAATTCATCCCTGAATCTTGTTGTCTACAATAGGACCATGCTATCATAAAAAATAAGTAGGATTTTAATGAATTAAGAAACGAATGAAAATTGAATTATCTCAACAAAAACTCAAAGAGAAAACCTTAGTATGCTTCTCCTTCTCTTCTCTTCTCATTTGTTCCCCCCTTTCCTTTTGCCTTTAATAAATTTAGAATTGGTTGAAGTAGTTGAACTACTTCATTAGTTAAGTTAAATAAAACTCAACCAACATTTTAGTTAGGGGGAAAAGTAATAAATCATAATAAGGGTTTTTAAATAAATAAGAACTAGTAGGTGGGACCCCTTGTGACTCCCTTTAGCTTTTAACAATCATAACACAACTAGTTAATTAAACAAAACATCGTCCCTTGTGACTCCCATCATCACATTCATATTTGACAATTTATTTCAATGATATTTGAAATTATTTCCAAACTATATTACTCATATATCCAAAAATAACATGATGTCCAAAAATTTTGGAAGTCAATTGTTCTCAACAATTAATAAATAAAAAACTTAAATTCCATATTTTCCACTCTGAGATGAAATCTTTCCCTTGTTGTTGTCACCTTTTGATCTCTCTGGATTTTCCTTAGGTTGTTTTGAGCCTTTAGGCATAATCTCGTTGATCACATGAGAACAATCATCCCTCAAATGCATGCGAGAGGACACAGATTTATCAGAGCCATTGGAGAGTGAGGAAGGGGCAACAGTGGATTTTCCTTTGTCAATGACATGGTCGGCCTCAGTTTTCAACCTTTTACTCGCATGGGAATACTAAACTGGTGAGTGGACAGTGGTATCTTGGACAATTTGATTGATAGGTGGGGGAGCAGGTACAGACAAATTGGGCCAGCCACGATGTTGGGAGACTGTCGGGTGGACAATCTCTTGCCATCTATCATTTTCAGGCACTTTAGCTTGCAATGAGACATGAGGGGGCACAGGGATACCAGGGACCTGTGGGGCTTGGAAGGGAGGCATTTCAGGCCTAGGTTGGACCACTCCTTGCCCAATCCAATTAAAAAACCCAGCTTGAAATAGCTGGCCTAACTCTTGCGAGTCAGCATCAAAGTGTATGTAGAATCTTGGCCTTCTAGAGCCCCTGTTCCAATTACCTCTTCCTCGGTTACCTCTTCCATAGCTACCTCAGCTAAAAAATCTCATTCATGTATGCATAATTGATTAGAAAATAATTTATTTAACAACCATACATGACAACTCTTTTTAAAATATGATATAAATTTTGGCACAACAACATATCAGACTCATGCAATCCAATCCAGAAAAATTGTTTAATCGTTGTCAATGAGCATGGGGTGAACAAAGGTTTTGGGATATGCGAGGGGTTGTATTGAGTGAAAAATGTTAAAATGAGGGGGAAAAGATAACGATTAATGCTCGCAGAAAACAAACAATCAACTATGTAAACCATAGAACATATCATTGTAATCCATCCTTGCGATCTTAAACTATTACAATACAGAGTTCCTCTTAACTATAATTACATTTTAGGAACAGGGAGTGGATAATGAATATGGGAAGGCGAGAGGATTGTAATTAGCGAAAAGTGAAATAATGGTAGGGGAAAAGAGTGGATATTGTTGGTAAAATCAATTAAGTAATCCATAAAATAATTATGTATTTAATGCAAACGATCCAACACTAACCAAATAATTATTGTGATCAATTAAATAATTATCGTGTATTAATACTTGTTCATTTTCCACATTTAAATATTCAACCCCTTTGATTAACATAGTGTCATCATATTCAAAATAATATGCCTTCCAAATTAAACAAGTTGTATAAGAATTATGTTTCCTATCACTTGTTCCATTTAATATTTAAAACAGATTCCAATGAACACACAGTCATTTGTTTCCACTTTGTTCAGCATCAAAAACATCAACCACTATCCACAAATTATTTCCTCAAATCAAACATAGACACAAGTTCTTTTAAAATCGTGTCCGATTCCATTCCTCTAATCAATTTAACAATTAAATTGCAATGAAACCATACTGTTATAAAACCCGTGCCCATCTTTGATATGATGCACGATATCCATAAATCATACACAACATACAACCAAGTCACAATTATCATTATTTTAAATTGCAATGATCTCGATCATGCAATTTAAACACACAGTAACATCGATCATCATTTCAACTTATACCATGATGTAGGAAACACCCAACCCAACGCATAACGCAAAGAAGCATAATCCCAATCAACCATAAAACAATGTTGAATTATCAATCCAACACAAGGAGGCAGTGACTGTATGCCCAATTCCATTTCTTAAATTAACCATGTCGAGCTATCAATTCAACTGTCGTAATAAATAATGCAGCAACTATATACCAGTGATAAAAACCATTGTCAATGTTATTAACAGAGACGAGCCAACAATCAACCACTGTCGATGCTACTCCACCCACTCATAACAGTCAACAATATATCAGACTAGAAACAAATGGTTCATTTATCAAAATCGGGCTCTGAGTAATCAAGGGTTCGCTCGGTGGAACCAACACAGGGAGACTAGAGTCAACTACACCAACAGCATGTGAGAACCCTTCGAGACAACACCATGGAAACATAGACCACATAACCAATAGCTTGAAAGACAGGGTGGCAGTTCATGCTAGGTATGAGATATTATGAACAGAGGAGCAGAGGCTTCTTACTGGCCAGTAATAATACCGAGAACATAAAGGGCATAACCCTCATGGTTTTCCCCAAAAAATTGAATAATTTTGATATAAAAACAGAGCCATGAAATAAAAACCAACCCTAAAGCAACCCTCTTGGGTAAGTAGCCACCATAACTAACTGTGAAAATACCAATAACATAAAATGAGCCCACGACTAGGTGGAAATGATAGGCAGTGACACAAGGTGGTTCAAGAATTACACAACAAACCCCATAACAACAAATACGACCGAGTATGGTTACAAGGACTATGTGGAGATACCCAGCAAGTCTGGACCGAATGAAACCCTCCAACAAAACCTATAAGACAACATAGAGCCTTCATGGCTTCCACCACACAGAATAATGAATGGAAACGTGACTTCAACCATCCAATTTTTCCATTTCCAATGAATAACATACAAACAACCATTACAAATAAACATAACGAGTTTACATAGTTTCTAGCCTCAAGAAAAGAATAGACCAATACATCATCGAGCCAACATTTATTTCATAAACAGAGCGATCTCATGGATGGCAAAAAAAAACATACCTCTAACCAAATAGCCTTAAAAATGCGAGCTTGGTCGAGCAGTTCCTTCCTCGCCTGAATATCGAAGCTTAACCACAGCGAAACACAATCGAACAATATCCAAGTTAGGGTGAAGGCCAGTGGGAGAGGTATGGAGTGATGTGCAGTAAATGCACGTCGCTTCCATCTTCTACTCATTCAATTTCTTAGTACACGCCATCCAGCCATCAATTAATCCATGCATTGAAACCAACATCCATCACTTGTCAAGTGCGCCACCCGATCCATACTAGCCATTAATCCAAAACCATACTATAATGTATATCAAGTGCACATTCATATAAATCAATAACATCGTATAGCCACTAAAATTGTTAGTTAGGGCTAACACCACTTCCTTAATTTCAAGTGCATATAGTGTAGCATAGTTTAGTTTCTTCTCATTAGATTTTTTTCATAGATCTCTTTTCTATTGCTCTTATTTCTTATTATAACTAACATGTGTCTTGTGGAGGTACAACATGTGACGATTCATGGCTCAAATAGAAATTCCATAACCGTGAAAATAATCCATTCATACATAAAATTTAGAGCTTAGAGTAACGAAACCCATGCATAGCATGCATTATCCATCTGCCATTGTGCCGCAAATAAAACCAAGATTTCATCATCAATCATGTAGAACCTTGTAATCAATGTCAAACAACAGCATAAATATCAAATAAGAACCTGATCTGATCCTCCAATCTAGAAGGAGGTCCCACCTACTAGTATTATATATATATATAATAGGCTTTAGCAATACTTTGCGAGTGAAATCCTCGTTGCGATTTTTATCGTCAACAAACTGGAGACTCCACAGGGAAATTTATTTTCAATAGATTTAGAACTCATAACACATGGTTTCATAGACCAAGAACAACAGATCAAGAAGATATAACCAAGAATATTATGCAACAGGGGGAAGTGAGCGGATTTAATGGAAAAATGACCAGGAATTTGGGAATAACTCATGAAAAATGTTAAGTATGAGGGGGTTTATCCCTGTATGCATGATCATTCAACTGAAATATGCTCTTTACTTCAAGGAGAAAAATTATCGACTTTCTCTTTTAAATTCTCAAATGGATGAAGAAATGGAAAGCAGAAGCGGGATATAACCAATTCCTTTAAGAGACAGTAGTGAAAGTAGATAACAAATTCAAGTATTCTTTCAGGGGAAACATCGTAATAGTTGTGTAATATTGATTGTTATTGACTAAAAATATCTTTCAGGAGTGTCATTGTGGAAGAACTGATCCAACATCTTATTCTTGACCAAAATCAACTAAAATATGAAAAGGCCATAAAAATCCTGACAGAATTAAAATTGCAAAATTTAAAACAACAGAAATAAAATGACAGAAATGTAAAAGCAATAGGAAATTATTAAAACTTGAAAGAAAAAATCAAACTATTGTAAAGCATAAATGAAAAACAGTGGAAAAAATGAAAGCAGAGCTAGACTACAAATATACAGAAAATCCAAACAGCATTAAAAAATTTCAAGTTGGTTCCACGTAATGTTTCAAGTGATAATCGTTAGTGATGTAGGAGAATAATTTATCCTGTAAATCTTTTAGAATGTAAGAGTTAGTACCTAGGACAAAAGTGATCTTGAAAGGACCCAACCATAGTTTTTGAAACTTTGAATGTCTACCCCTATCAGCGTGTGTTGAATCCCACAGCAGTACCTTCTCATTGACTTTAAATTTGACAGTTTTGACACTCTTATTGAAATACTTCTTAACAGCCTATTGTCTCTTCTTTATATTATCCAAGGCAAACAACCTTTGCTCCTCTAAAGCTAGGAGTGCATTTATCCTTTGTGAAATGTCAGAAGAATTTAATTCTTCGATCTGTAGCATAAGCCTTAAGGAAGAGAGTTCCATCTCAGTAGGAAGGATGGCTTCTTGACCATACACACTTTGGAAAGGAGTGCAACTAGTGCTTACCTTGGTGGTAGTTCGATCTACCCAAAGGGCGTAAGTGAGGAGAGTGTGTCATTGACGAGGCTTATCTTCGATGAGCCTTTTCACGATTCTCACCATTTTTTTTTTGGTAGACTCATCCTTCCCATTCCCTTGGGGATAATAATCTGATGAGGTGAAATGTTTAACCCCCAACTTAGCTAAAAATTGGGGCATCTTAGAAGAAATGAAAGCGGGACCATTGTCTGTAATAATTTCCAATGGAAGACCAAATCTGGAAAAGATGTCATTTTCAAGGAAATAAATTACCTGATCGTATGTTGAATGCTTAAGTGGGACAACTTCAGCCCATTTTGTAAAATATTCTGTGGTTATCAAAATAAAAACTTGTCCTATTGAAGATGGAGGATTAAAAGGACCAATAAAATCCAATCCCAACTTTGAAGAGGGAAACTCTGGGAGGACAGGTTGTAACAGTATTGCTGAAAGGCATTCTTTCCCAGCAAAATTTTGGCACTTGTCACAAGACCTCGAAAAAACATAAGATTCATGAAAGATTGAATGCCAATAGTATCATTTCCTAATAATCTTGAAAGCAGTGGTTTTAGCAGAAAAATGGCCTCCTACATGAATGACGGAATTTGAAGAACCATGAGTTTCTTGCAATAGTTTATGTGCGTCTTCATTGTTTACACAACGAAGCAACACACCATCAACAGATATTTGAAACAAGAAGTATCCTATAATGACGTATCTTGTGGATTCAAGACGGAACCTTCTCCTTTGATGGGTGTCTAAGTTGTCTGGACATCTTTGGTTTTGTAAATAGTAAATTAAATTCTTATACCAGGGATGTTCAGACACAAGGAGGATCTGGTTATCAATGTAAAAGAGAGTTGATAGGGAACTGTCCTCTTCATCAATTTCTTCACTATTCTCATCATGTTGAGCTAAGTGAAGGGCTAAGTCACATCCCTTGATAGTGGTAGAAGTCATGATATTCAAATCATGCTCCTGGATCTTGGCAAGCCAATGTGAAAGCTTCCCTAAAAGATAAATATGTGAGAGAAAAAAATTGACAGTAGGTAAAGGGACCTTTACCAATGTACGCTTACCTAAGATGAAGTGGAAAAACTTCTCAACAGCTTTAACAAGAGAAAAAGCATGTTTCTCAATAAAAGAATATTTAAATTCATCATCAGACAAACTTTGACTCATGTAAGCCACTGGTTTTTCATTACCTTGGTCATCATTTTGCATGAGAACAGGAGAAACTTATTCCTCGGTGGCATTAGTGTATATCGTGAATTCCTTCTCAAAATCCGACTTCGCCAAAACCGGTGTGAAGCTAATTGCTTTCTTGATTCCTACAAAATCATTTTCGACATCATCTGTCCAAGAAAAAGAGCAATCTTTCTTAAGAAGATTATGAATTGGTTTGACCATCACAACAAAATCTGGAACAAACCTACGGACGAAGTTAATAACCCCCATAAAATCTTGAACCTCCTTCTTGGAAGTGGGAGCAGGCAGATTAAGGAGGGCAACAATCCTTTCGAGATCAATGCTTATACCTGAATCAGAGACAATGTATCCAAGGATCTTACCCTCGATAACACCGAAAATGGACTTAGAAGGATTTAGAGAGATGTCAAATTTCCTACGCATGATAACTCTTTTTAGATGACCAAAATGATCTGATCGGATTTTAGAGTACATCATTAAGTCGTCAAGGTAGATCTGAATGATATTACCGATCAAATCGTCAAAAGCTATATGCATATCTCTTTGGAAAGTGGTACATGCATTAGATAATCCAAAAGGCATACACTCATAGGCAAAGGTGCCCCAACAAGTAATAAAGGTGGTTTTATATTTATCTGCCCTTTTTACCTTGATTTGGTTGTAACCGGAAAAACCGTCAAGTAAGGACATCATTTGTGACCCTGTTGTTAAAATAATGTAACTGCAAAGTGTATTCTTATTATTATTTTATATATTATTCATTGGATCAATCCCCATTGTGGATTGATCATGTCGGTTATTATAAAGGACCAAATCCCCTTTTGCGGATTGGTCAAATGATAATTATAATAGGAAGAATAAGAAGTCGGCCCC
>SNQJ01S0080210.1:35623-56569 GCA_010110895.2 Picea sitchensis | reverse complement strand
ACTTCAATGTAGATTGAGTGGTACTACCTATTGATACAACCAGATTATCCCAAGAGTCGGGCAAAGAACATAACAAAGTAATACACTTATCTTCTTCTGCAATCATAATATTAATAAATCCAAGTTGACTTACCAGAGTATTAAAGGCATTTAGATGTTCTGTCACAGAATCTCCATCTTCCATCTTAAGATGATACAACTTCTTTCGATGAAACAACTTGTTTACCAAGGACTTTGATTGATAAAAATTCCCTAACTTATCCCATAGTTCCTTGGCTATAGATTCTCCCGAGACATTCAACAACACCGAATCTTCTAGGCAGAGTCGAATAGTACTCCTTGCTCTTCTATCCAACTTGTACCAATCTTCCTTTGACATACCAATAACTGGTGTACTAGTAGTTTGTGTACTGGTAGGTTGTGTACCAGTAGCCTATGTGATTTTAGATGGTGTACTAGTAGGCTGTGTACCAGGATCCACAACGATCCATTGTTTTTTGTCTACAAGAAGGTCCTCCATCTTGAGCTTCCATAGCTCAAAGTTTTTACCGTTGAACTTGTCTATCTCAATTCTAGATGAGCTCGCCATTCCTCTGTCTTTACTCGAATCTCCACTGCAAAATCTCCCACTAAACCCAGGTTTATCACAGACCCAAGATAAAATTGATCTATCAAGACCGAGCCAAACCCTCAGCAACAAAGGCGTCCCTTTGAAGCCAAAAACGAGCTCTGATACCACATGTAAGGTTTAAACCTACGAAGTAAAGCAATGCATATAGATTCTTAAACAATACATAAATTAATCAATGGCTCATACACAGAGTACACAAATATTTTATACCGAAAATCCTTAACCGACAAAACCTTTCTTATTTTCATTATCTCAAATTTCACCATTCGCCATACAATATATACAATGTTTTTAGGTATTCCGTAGATACCAAAACCCTAATCCCTTAATCCAGGATTAATTTATAAATCCGCTAAAAATAGCAAAATCCGATATTCTAGGTGAAGTGATCGTCATACGCAGTTGTCGTATTTGACGCACCCACACACACACACATGCAAAGAATATAACACATACCCAACAAATCTTTCGATTTCTTCTGGGAGGAAGGCTTCGAGGGGGAAACCTTCCTTTTCTTCGAGGGGTCCTCCTCATCTCTAGGTGGTTTAACCTCGCCTTTCTTATGTTCAAATTTTGCAGCATCTATCTCTCCTCCATCACCTCCTTTCTCTGGTGAGATGGAAGCAGTCTTCAAAGATGCACTGTCTAAATCCTGAACCTCTTCAGTTTTTTTCATCCTTTTAGGTCCGGGTATATCAGGGATGATTTTAAGGATGGATTTTTTTTTTTAAATGTAGAAACCTTAGCAAATCTTACTAATCCTTCATATGCCAACTATAAATGTTTGGCGATATTTTTGTAAAAATATTCAAATTTATAAGGATTTTATATAATTTTTATAAAATTTTGGCAATTTTTAAGGTAAAATAATTTTATCCTATAGAATTTGGGTGAATCATTTTTAAAATAGCGAATCTTGTTTTTGGAAAAACCATGGAAAATTAGCCCATGAGCGAAATTTAGCCCCTAAAATCATCCATGTCCGGGTATATCCTGCGCAGTTTCTGGAATGTCCATATCGGATATCTCCGAAGGGTCTGCTGGAATGAGGAGGTCTACCGACCAGTCCTTGGTGATCTCCTCCAATTCCTCCTCTGTTAGCTTGTAGTAGGACTGAAGTTGTTTCTTGTTCTCATCAGCGCGCGCTATGATGTAAATGAAATGGTGGTCCGCGCTGAACTTCATCAAAGGCCTAAACTAATGTAAATTATTCGACGTCATGCGAGGCTTAGACTGTATAACTACCTTCAAATGGTTGTAGTATGCATGAAATACAACATTGGACTGCCACTGTTTACTCATGTCGCTTGAATACCACAGTGTGCTAAATTTCGTAGCCAATGGTTAAAAGGGATCGGAGCTCCAGAGGCCAAGTATTCATGGAATAGAGGACAATGCTCCTTGTCATGGCCTTCTGACCTACATCTGACACACCAGATGTCTTCTCTTCTATCTTTTCCCTTGTCTTTCTTCATATCTTCGACCTGGGAAGACAAACTAGTCAACTGACTCAAGATCTGAATCATACCTGAGCTAGATTCTCCCATAGGGGCTAATTCTAACTTCATGGCAATCTCCAACACCTCAGCCTGTGAAGCAATCTTCTGCTGCATCAGAATAAATATGATATGTGGTAAGAGGGAAGTAATGAACCATTCCTTGTTCTGCTCATTTGGGATCTGAAAAGTCAATCGACCTGTTAAGGTGTTGAATCTCTGATTGAACTCCCAAACAGGTTCGACTACCTTCTTCTTGATCTCTTTCAACTCTGTAATACATTGTGACTTTGATTTGGGTTTCTTGAACTCTGAAATCAATGCATTCTTGATCTCATTCAATGACTTAGGTTGTGGAAGTCCTTGGAAAAGATTCATGTACCAGCTCAGTGTGTGGCCCCTTAGGGTAGTGTTAAACTGGGTTCTTTTGACAGCTTCGTCGGTGAAATTTTTAATATTCCATACAGATTCACATAGGAACCAGTGCTGATCAGGATCTTGAGATCCATATCCTCTAACTATAGGGAGTCTCATCTCATCTGCCATAGATCTTCCTAGGTTTCTTGTCTGAGTATGTGGTGGATTACTAGTAATAGTACTATGAACGATTTGGTAACTTTGATTTCTTTGATTGCTTAATGATGTTGAACCAACATGAGTATTAATAGTACTTACTTCAATATTCTACACAGTTCCTAAGGTTTCTAGCTCGTCCCGACGAAGTTCTTCAACTTCCTCTTCCTTTTCCCTAGCGGGTTCTGAATGATCTTCGTCTGTCAGGTATGCTTCTTCTCCACTGTAGAAATCCTCACCTTCATAGTTCTTCTTGAACAGGTTCGCAAGATGAACTTCTCTAAATTCTCTCCCACTACGTGTATGTCCAGCCTCTGTGTCATTGTCGGTGTCTAAATTCCTGAACATTAGCTTCTCCAAATCTGATCAATCTACTGTATCTTCAAGATGTTCTTTTCATGCAATAGCATATTGATTCTCAACTTCAGAAAATGTAAAAATTTTCCTCTAGGTCCCTTGAAAAAATATCTCTCGACATGGTTGTATGAATTTACTCTGTCAACAACAAACTCGGTGATGTATCCCCCAATGGTGCTATCAAACCAGTGATCCACGACTCTCAACATGATGCTATCAACTCTCTTGACCTTCTTGATCAGCGTTGACGTCCAAACTACAGGAGTTCTAGATATGACCTCAAATTGGGTATCTTCCAACCTGGCTAACCACTCATATAGTTCCTGATGGATTCCTCCAAAGAATATCTTGTGTATATCAGTAAAAATATGTCTTTCCAACCAATCCTCTGTACTAATATTAGGGTTCTTATTCTGGGCTTCAGCGAAGTCCTTTTCTTGATATTCTATCCACTTTTGAATCTCTATCTTTGATGGGAACCACCTTGATATACCCTCATGAATATTCTCGTCCCGACAACAGGACCATTTGTTGGCACAGGGGCAGACCCAGGGTTCAACTCTACAACAACGCACCAACAAAACCCTAACTATCGGCCCTTTCAGCAACACCTACGAAGCAAATGAAGTCTCACCCGAAGTAGAGGCATGGGTGGTTGTAGGACTTATTTTTTTTCAACCTTAGCTAGGACACAGATATGTGATTATAATACTTAACAGAGAACTTAAAATCAATAGTTCATCAATATTAAACCAATAACTAATGCGCAGATAGAACAAAGCATCACATCATTCACACTGATCTAATGTAATTAAACACTTATCACAAACAGATAGATCAGATCTAGTAGAAGCAAGCACTAAGAACATTCATAGAAGTCAGATGTAACATTCATAGTACAAAGCATAAGTAGATCTATCTATCTGTATCAAAGCACTTAGCTAGAGAGTCATAAACACATTAAGACAAGCATAAAGCATAACAACACAATATTTACGTGGTTCACCACCACTCTGGGGCTACGTCTACCAACTCTTCTTCTTTATTGTCTTCAGTCAATTGGTTACAAGAACATATCCTCAAAACCCTTACTCCGCACAGGACATAAGATCTGCGCAGCTCGCTATCCTTCTGCCTTCCGTTCCATCACTAAGCCTTCCATAATCTTTCTACAATGAATTGCACTTAGCTCTGCAAGTCTCACATAGTCATGCACAAAGAACTTACAGACTCTACTTGCACTTAGCATAAATTCACATCACATAGGTGAACCACCACTTCTATCTAGCCTAAGCATCTATTTATATATACAAAATAGGCCTAAACATGGGTAAACCCCTAGGCCAATGTCCCATTCCCGTTACATATTCCCACATCCCAAAAAGGACCCAAAAAGGGGTTGAGATCCTACGATATCTGTTTCGCCTTGCGCTCCTCCTTCGACAGGCTGTCGAAGTCCAAAAATAGGTCAAACTTGACAAGATATCCACAAAATCTAGTCAAGGGCCAACAGGGTAGAACTAGGACTTAATGAGGGTTTTGAAATACTCCCACTTAGTTACTGGTAGATCACCCTCTAGACTAAGTGTATATGTGTGACTTTCCCACCAAGTTAATGCATGGCCCTCTAATTTCATTCTAGCAAATGAAATATTATGCTCTTCTTCTATATGATGGACGTTGAAATAGACCTCTAACTATTGCAACCAATGGTTCAACTTTATTGCATCGATCTCACCTTTTTATGTATTGATATCCAGTTTTGATTCAATTTTAAGTAAGAACTATGAAGGGGTACTGGAACTGGAACTTGGATTCTCTTTCGAGGGATATTTCCTTGACTAATTTTCTAGTTCTTCATCGTCTCTCAATTTCCCCTCCGATCCAATCTCTAAGTTAGAGCCTCCAGCCTTCCCAAAAAGTCTAAAATTTCTTGCTAGAGCCTCCATGATGAGGGACATATTGTCACATATGTCAGCAAATTTCTCTTCCAGCCTTGCAAATATCTCTTCTTATAGATCTTGAGGGTTGTTGTGAACATACTCATCCACAAGGGCTAGGGTTCTACAACTTTTTTACTAAGCCAATTCTTGGATCCTGCAACTTCCCACAAATACTCCAAAGAAAACTACTCGGATACCAATATGATCTTTAAAATATCATGGATATTCCACTGGAATATTTCATCACAATAGATATTAGAATATGATGAAATCTTTATTATGCAGGTTTATTTCCTTAGATATCAGATTTGTTATCTCTATCTTTATTGCTCTATTTTTTAATAGAAAATAACCGAAATAAAAAATAAAAAAATAGGAAAATGAAAGAACACCATCCAAAAAAAAAACGCATTATTTACCCTGTAGGAAACCAAATACAAGATAAAACCCAACTCGAAGGTGAGGCCTATGTTCTACTCTCTTTGCTTCAGTTATCAAAATGAAAATACAAAGGAATGAGCACTCACTATGGAGTATCCTATGATATCGTGGCCTAAAAATTTGCTACATAATGTTCCTTTTCCTTTGTTATTCTCTCAAAATACCACTTATAGATATTTTTTTCCCAACCATGGAACACATATGATACTAAATAATGGAACCCTTTCTCCTCCTAGCATCCTGGTAGTTAACATATCCCGATAGTCATCTAGAATTAGGGTTTTGACTTCCTCAACCCTTAATTCATGATAATATTTGGACCTTCTAGAATATTCTTGAAATTACATAGGTGGTTAGCCCCATATGTGTGAGTAATAGAGGTTGATGTATCACCCACTTGTACCATGGTGGTGAACTTGTGGGAGGCATAACTTTCACATATAATGTTCGATTGAGGTGATTTCCGCACCATTGGAAAGGCTTCGGTGTGTATATCAATTTTGAGGGTGTGTTCATAAGTTTTGGATGTTGTAACCCCCCAAAAATGTCATTTAATGCCTCAAAATGGCTCTAGAGGGTTCCATACCCCAATTTTCCAAACCGGGATCTGCCAATAAGATGGCCCTACAAGTCAATTCCTCCAATATTTTCCACCCAAAAAGTACCAACATAGATGAAAAATTATGTGATGATCTAATATGGATCAATAATTATCCAAGTAAGCATTTTGGGTTGAACAAGGCGATAACAAAGTGTTGTCTCATTGCCTTACTATTGATCAATCCCAAATGACACTTGATTAATCCATTTTTGGGTTTGTGGAGGCCATTTTTTATCCAAAACATTTACAACAAAAGTTTTACATGCAATTTACTATTATCCTTCCCTCCATCAAATAATTCATAGAATCCATTATTTATAATTACTGAACAACAATTTGCATAGTTTAGTGGAGCAACAAAACCTCCAAAAACTAAATTTCATAATACATTGAATAATATAATATCATATTCATAAAATTCATTTAATTCTTTTAACAATTTCATAGTTTCTCCCACCACATATCTTCCACATCTGGATCCTATGAGTGGACCCCCTACTTCCACACAATCCACCCCTCTGTAACCCTTGTGAATTACATTTTCAAGCCAAATATCCTCATAATAATAATCCTTGTATTGTAAAGTGTCTATAAATGCAGGCATTACAAACCTTGTAGAGTAAAAGTACTATTGTATTTGGGATCCCACCCAATCTGTAACACATTTTAGTAGATTATATGCCATGGGAAGGATACAGTTTCGAAGTTGTAATACACATTAGTGAACATCTAGTATATGAAAATATTTATACATCTTTTCATATTGACATGAGGTACATAATTTAAATCCATATGAAAAGCTATGTTCTTGAAAGAATCACTAGATAAATAACTCATCTAGATGCTCATTCACTTTATCATTTGGATGAAAATGGTTTTTTAATGCTAGGATATTGGATAGAAATAGGTAATGTTTTGGTAGGTAAATTAATGCCTCAAACAACAAAAGAATCATTATGTGCCCCAAAAGTTTCCCATTTACTTATCTAATAATGTGAATCTTGTTAATGCTTCACTAAGAAGGAGGAGAAGNGATATTGGATAGAAATAGGTAATGTTTTGGTAGGTAAATTAATGCCTCAAACAACAAAAGAATCATTATGTGCCCCAAAAGTTTCCCATTTACTTATCTAATAATGTGAATCTTGTTAATGCTTCACTAAGAAGGAGGAGAAGTTTGTTTCCTCACCTCTTAATCTCATTGAAGTACAAATCCCTTTCACAATATGGAGCATGGACTTCATTGGACCAATCTCTCCACCTTATACTATAGGTCATATATTTATTTTGACTACTACTGAATACTTTATAAACTGGGCATAAGTATCTCCCCTTAGGAATGCTATGAAACAATAGGTGGTAGAATTCATTGAGATTAACACTTTATCTTACTTCAAAACCCATGTTGAGATATTGATTGATAATGGATCAACTTTCATTTCTGATGTCATGCTTCACCTTCATGTCACATATGGAATCCAAATTCTTTAGTCTTCCACTTACTACCCCTAGGGTAATGGATTGGCCAAATCAACAAACAAATATCTAATTCAGATACTTAATAGGATATCCCAATACAATAAGTGATATTTTCAACGCTCCCCATCTTACCCGAGGAACATTATTTGTGAAAAATACACATAAATTAAAATAAATAAATATGATAATGATTTCCTATAGCTTAACAACTACAAATTATACATAGATTTAACCATTTTTAGATACCTATAGCTAGATGCAGCTACATCATGTTGAAATGAGATGAATGCAGAAAATAAATTCATCTACAACAACATATAAATCATTCTCGTTTACATAGTAAAATCCACAACAGTTAAACTCATAGTTAACTCAAAAAACAGATAAGCACTTATCTTTTTAAAATTTGTGTGAATCCAGCTACTTGGGATGGACATTTCACCCAACCATAGACTTAATTTTCCATATCTCAATATCAAGTAAAACCCAATATGGGGCTAGGAATCCACAAGAAAGGGTGTCTCTCATAGTCCACTCATAGATTAGATATCCCACAACCCACTGGTATTCTCCTACAACTATCCCAAATCTCCTCCATCTCTCTTCCTCTTAACCTACCCAACCCAAGGAATGTACCCCTTCACTTCTCTTAGTCCATTGGGTGTCCCATTCCTTTATCAGGGTCAATATGGTACAGGTAAACAAGAATCTATCTATTGGGAACTCAAGGGAACTCATTGTTAGGAAAAAATACCATGAAAACAACAATCACTTGTTCTTATAGTGAAAATCACACAAGATTTCACTCTTCGGGCCTGACAACCTAGATATTTAGTATTTAGCTCCAAAATCTCTCCAAAATTCACCCTCCATTGTTGCTCCAGCTCTAATGCTCTTTTTATATTTTCTCTACTTGTTGTTTATGCAAAAACATTCATGTAAAACTCCCTTGTTTGGCCATACACATTTCCTTTTCCCCCAAGCTAGTTGATTTATCACTCTTCCAAATGTTCATTGTAATTCATCCCCATGCTACCAATAACTATGGGATGTGACTTCTTACACCCACCCTCTTACATGAGTTTAATGATTGGGCTCTCATACACTCAACCAAAAAATAGAAGGTTGTCCCCAAAGATGATAAAATTCAGGAAAGTGGGTTAGAATTAATACCCATAAATAATTTCCCCTTGGAATCCTCTTAGACACTCCCTTCTCTTATGGAAACTCAACCCCCATCTATGTCCATGTCCCCTAGCAATTAGAATCACATTTTATTTATTAAAATTCATAAATATAATTTGTATATTACATCGCTTGGTCGTAGCCACATATTATATATACATTATGCATTAATTAAAATAAAGATTATAGAAGGGATATTGCATTCCCCCTCCCAT
Source organism: Picea sitchensis (assembly GCA_010110895.2). NCBI lineage: Eukaryota > Viridiplantae > Streptophyta > Pinopsida > Pinales > Pinaceae > Picea > Picea sitchensis. The sequence continues at coordinate 47,648 of SNQJ01S0080210.1, read as the reverse complement.
ACATTTCTACACCATCCTTGGTCAAAAACATCATGTTGAAATACATATACAAATTTACATCACACTACTTAGAAAAATAAAAAAAATTATAATTTCACAACTCCAACAGTAGTTCCAACCATACTCTCTTGTTTTATCTCAACCCGATGACCCAAGGAATGTGATCCATTCATTTCTCACATTCCATTGAGTTGTACCATTATTTTATCAATTTTTCATCACAGGTGACTAGGAAAATTTTGAGATGTGGTTCTGGAACTCTAGCTACCCAAAAATGGAGTCTTGTAATTTTTAGCTTCTATTTTATTCAAAATTGACAAAACTTTGTGGGTATTCCTCCTACATATTCTCTTAGTTATCCCATGTTGTGTCTTTAGTATCATAGCATATCCGTTGAACCTTTACCATGCCTATGGCTTTGTTCCTGCACATTTTTATTTTTTGGTCCAGGATGTGTATTGGTTCCACTTGTAAATCCCCTTCATGTTCCACTTGGATCACAGTCCAATCAATTATGTGGTTAGGGTTAGTAATATTATTTAATAATGATACATGAACTACATTATGCACTTTCGCAGATGCAAGCAATGTTAATATGTATGTAACTGGGCCTACCTTCTCTAAGATTTCAAAAGACCCACAATATCTTGTAGCCAAGTTTGGTCAACAATGTAATCTTAGTGAACTTCTCTTCTCTTTCACTTTCAAAAATAAATGTTCTCCCACTTTAAAATCTTTTAAAACTATTTTCTTGTTTGCATAATTTTTCTTCATGTCATGGGAAACCTTTAAATTTTTCTTGATCTTTTCTAGTTGCTCTTCCATTTCCTTCAATAAATCTATCCCAATGAAAACTTTATCTGTTGGGTTATCCCAACTCACTGGTGTGTTACACTTCTTGCCATACAATGCTTCAAATGGGATCATTTTTAATGAGGCTTGATACCCATTATTGTAAGAAAACTCTACTAAGTGGATGTAATCCTCCAACTTTGATGGTTGGTCCATCACATACATTATGAGCATGTCTTCAATGATTTTGTTGGTCCTCTCTATTTTCCCATCTAACTTTGGGTAATATGTTGTAATGAGATTTAAATTTTTCCCAATGCCTTTGAACAAACCTTTCCAAAAATTGGATGTGAATTTTAGATCATTGTATGAAACTATTTCCTTAGGCAGTATGCGTAGTCTAGCAACTTCTTTCTTGTAGATCTCTGCAATATTTGTTTCCTTGTGTGTAGTCTTTATTGGAATAAAATGTGAATCCTTAGTTCATTTATCCACCACTACCATGATGGAATCATGATGCTTCACATTTTTGGGAAGCTTTGTAATAAAATCAATTATAACCACTTCTCATTTCTACTTAGGAATAGGTAGTGGTTGCTAATTCCAATTCATGGGTAGATTAATTCCTCTCATGCTCTTTTAAGTTTTGGGACTCATACATAACACATGATATTTTTTAGTGAGGACTCCATTGAGCCCTTCCTTGCACGCATTCATGCACACAACAAAGTATTTATCTAGATCTGCAATATTTAATATTGGTTCACTTGTCAAAATGTCTTTCAGCTACTGAAATCGCTCTACCCATTCGAAAGTCCGTTCATATTTCACCCCCTTCTTTTGGAAATAAGTGATTAGACTTGTTATCTTTGAAAATTCTTGTATGAACCTTCGGTAATAGAGATAAAGACCCATGAATGATATAACCTATGTCACATTTATTAGAGATATCCATCCTCTAATGGCCTCTATCTTATTGGGATCAAATCCTATCTCATCTATTAAAATAATATTCCCCAAGTAGTGAATATTGTTTTGATAAAATATGCACTTACTTAGTTTGACCTACAATTTATGCTCTCTTAAAACTTGCAACACCATTCTTAAATGTTGCTCATGTTACTCTTATTTCTTTGAGTAAATGAGTATATCATATAGGAACACAATAAAAAAATTGCCCAGGTTTTTCATGAACACTCCATTCATTAGGCACTTGAAAATAATTGGGGCATTTGATAGCTCAAATTGCACTACCATAAATTCATAATACCCATACTATGTTATGAACATTGTCTTGTTTATATATTCTTCCCTTATCCTCACTTGGTGATAACCTGATCTCAAGTCGATCTTGGAAAAGATTCTTGCACCTTTCAACTGATCAAATAAATCATCGATCCTTGGCAAAGGATATTTGTTCTTGATGGTGACCTTATTTATCTCTCTGAAATCAATGCACATCCCTAAATTTTAATTCTTATTCTTCACAAAAATAAGTGGGGATCCCTAAGGTGACACACTTGGGTGTATATACCCCTTCTTTAACATCTCTTCAAGATGCATCTGCAACTCTTTCAATTCTGGTGTGCCCATTCTGTAAGGTGACTTGGACACTAGAGAAACACATGTCACCAAATTAATATAGAAATCAATGTTAGAGTGTTTTCTTGAAGGACCTACTCTGATTCCAATTGTTGGAATACTAAGAGGGGAGGTGAATCAATATTCATCCCTTTTTACCAATTTCAATCACAACATTACCTGACTAATAATTCTATTCACTTATGATTTCATTTAACATATCATAAACATATAACCATAAACAATGCATCACATCTTAACCACAAATACACAATACACCAGTATTTTATGTTGAAACCCAAATGGGAGAAAACCATGGAATGCTTTCTTATATATCAAAATATTACATTCATAGGAAACACCAACCTCCAATTCTCCGACACCAACTAGAAGGAGGATCCAACCCCCTATTTACAGGCTCCAACCTGAAGGAAGCTACAACTCCCTAAATTCTCTAGCTCCAACTGGAAGGAGGCTCCAACCCACTTATTTATAGGCTCCATCCTGAAGGAAGCTCCAACTCCTTGTATTCTCTAGCTCCAATCGGAAGGAGGCTATGACCCCCTTTCCTTTCCCCTTCCTTCCACCCTGAAATATAACTGTAGACTCAACATGTCACTGATACTGTCACTAATATTCATCCTGTCACAAATAATCAACTTGTCACTAATTATGAACCTGTCACTGATAATGATTGTCCCTATCATTGATATAGATACCTCATCATCAATAAAATCATCAATAAGACCAGATACACTCTCATAAATCATACACCAATACCATCATCGAGATGTGCATCAAATCATATTCTAAGACATGTGTACCATATCATGCATGTAAGAAGCATGTGCCATATCCATAAACCATGTGGCAAGATATTCCTCAAACATGTGTCATATCATCCATCAACCATGTACTAAATCATGTACCATAACATCCATCAACCATGTACTAAGAGATGTAACATAACATCCATCAACCATGTACCAAGATGTTCCTCAAACATGTAAAAATATACCAAAGTACATCTAAATCTATGCAACCAATATCCAAGATGCTCCTCAAACCATATTCCAAAAGGATGCCTTAAGCATGTGTCAAACCATCCAAGATATTCCATAAGAATATACCATAACCATAAAAATAGAACACATATAAAACATAGATTTAGTCATGTAGCAACCTGGTGTATGTGATCATAGACCTACAGACCTTCATCAACTTCAACTCCAAGAAAATAACATCTTCATCAAACTTTACCTCAATCTTGTGGGACTATCTTTTGGATTAGTGACAAACCCTAAATTTCAACATGCATAAATCCATACCTACAATGAAAAAAGTTCTGAAAATTATACCCAATATTTTTCAATATCATCTCTGAAATTCCTCCAAGTTTCACTCCTTGAATCATCCCTGAAAATGAGTTATAGCGAAAATGGCAGGCCTTTCTGAATTCTATTCTATTCTGGAGAGCGAACTTGTAGATCATGTCACATGATAAATATTCTATATATGGTCTCATTCATAACATACTAAGTATTGTACTATTTCCAATGTAATTGGTCTCGCAAAATTTGCATCCTCTATGAAGAAGTTATGACTTTTTTTCTCAGAACACCTATTTGAGACTAGTTTCATGGCAAGCCAAAAACCCTATTTTCCACAAAGTGTATCTCCAAAAATGTAATTACCCAGAAGCTAAATTTTTTACCACATTTACCTTGATATCTCTTCTCAACATCCTCCAAGTTTCTCTATCTTAATAATTCTATAAACAAATTTATATAAAAAATGGTAAGATGACCTTTAAATAACATACCTTAGAGCACACCATCACAAGATTTCATCCTCCCTTGGAATTTCTCCCTTCTTCACTTCATATTCATATGAAATTCTCTTTATATATCCTTGGTTACCTCAGATACAAATTTCTTGAGTTTCTGTAACAAATGAACTCCTAGGTTTCTTATTTATACTAGATCAGGCACCCTCTTTTTAGGTCTGATTTGAACCAAATAAAATTCAAAATAATTTTTAATGATTATTCCATTGAGGCTGACTTTACCAACAATATCCTTAATATTTATTTTAATATTCATTGCAATGGGGTTGACTTGTAACTTCTTGTTTGCAACAAATTTTCTTGTTTTAATTAATTTGGGGTCGACTTGTCACTTCTTGTTATAATTGTTTAGGGATTTTTAACCATACTTTGGGGCTTCCATCTTCAAGAGGGAGTATCTCCTCAACCGTGATGAACCACATGGTGTACCACCTACCATTGGAAATGGTGTGACAAGGAATATCCATCTATGAGGTTTGTGCATGCATTTACAATTTCCTTCACACTCTTTTTCTTAAAACAACTTTGGGCTTCATGACCACACCTCTAGGTTTTTTTAACCACTTAACCATATTTCCAGGGCTTCTTGTAGACTTCTTCAAAGTGTCTTCTCATGAGGTACTTGATTATAGATACACCAAAAGGGTACCACTTTGGAGACTTCTCCAAATACACCCATCTCCTGGACTTCTTCCAGGGTTTACCATAGTTAGCATCACTGACAACCAACTATCGAACAATCTCCCCCTTTGACATTGATGGCAACACTCATACTCCACATGTGACCAATGGTCCCAATATTTCTCTCTTCATGTTTCTCTCCCCCTTTGACATCAATGGAAAATGGTAACTCTCTTTGAGGATGATCCCCCTATCTTTATGCTTATGATATTCCCTCCTGATATTTATCTTTCCTTTTGATAGAAATGAGTGACCCCCCCTGACAATATATATTCTCTGAAAAATCTCTATCTATCTTCATGTGCTCCCCATGTCTCCATGATTATGATATTTTTCTTTCCCTTTGAAATTAAGGGTAACTTCCTCTGACTATTTCTCTCCCCCTATGCTTTTTTTGTGAGATTTCATGTAGATCAATGTGGGGCTTCCTATATATTCTTTCTTTCCTATCTTCCAGTGCTTTTGTCTCCATTGGTGCTTCCTGTTACATAATCTAGTGATGTATATGAAAATATTTCATGTCAATATTCCTTCATTACTTGAATTCAAGTCTTCAAGGCTTGTAATCTTCACTGAACTGACATCAATGGCATAATGAACCAACAATCTTCTCTTGACATTATAACTCATCCTGGTGTTTTCTCTATGTCTTGGCGTTCCTTTCACTGCTTTCCTTCCTATGACTGGCTGGTTAAACCTATCAATATTTTTTTTTTCTGAGTCATATGATTTCATCCACTGTCATGTATCTTATCTAGTTCATTTCAAGTACTTTATACTAGACCTACCAAACAGTTCATGAAAATATCTATGTCCATATTTCATAACAACTATCCATGACTCTGCTACACAACTGCACACATTGTTGACCCATCAGTTACTTTACTATTATGAAGGATTCTTCGAATATGTTGCAAATGATCACTTTATATTCCTAATTCTCCAGCTTAATCAAATCTTCTCAATCTGAAAATCAAATGCTACATGTCTGAAACATTTCATACTAAATATATCTCTACCTGAATACATGCTTGGAATCCTTTATACAATCATGAATATCTTCCTCGGTGAGATTTCTTGTGACTGCTAGATAACTCCTTCATACCTTTTATATTGCTTGAAAGAGTTCTCTAAGATGCAATTTTTTTTTCTTAGACTCCCCCTCTTCAATATTCACATTGCTCAGAGTCTCCAAGTCGAATGGCTTAGAAGAATACTTCAAGATGCTCTACAGTCAGATCATTTTCAATATTGATATATTCCTCTTTTCCTGTATATTTTCATGATCTTGCACTACTACAAATACTGAGAGTATGATTTATGGGAGTTCTTGATTCACCTGCTCTTCATTCACCTATTCTTCATTCACATGTTCTTTCTTTCTTTTCCAAACCTTCTTGCATATGATATCATTGTTTTATTTCATGGAAGTATCCATCATTCTTCTACAATAATGGGCTATGTGTCCATAGTTGTGGCATTTGTAACATTCAATATTGTATGGAGCCACATAAACATTTATTTATTGAACATTTCTTACATAATATTTGCAATATACAACTTTTTGTCCAAATTTATTACAAGTAAACCAATGAACATAAAAGAAACTTTGATACCTGGAAGTAAATGATGTTCTTTGAGATGTAGTCCTTCTAAATTCATTCCTTGGTTGATCATGATCTTCTCTTCTGTTATTTCCTTCACAATGATTGAAGCTTCTTTGATACCTGAAAGTGGAGGGTATTCTTTGATATCCATCTCTTCTATAATCTTCTACTTGAGTCTTCTCCATTTACAAAATGTTCTCCTTTGAGGGTTTGTATTCCTCCTTCTTGATAGGGCCTCTGATGATTTCCACATGACTCTTAGCCTTCTCTTCATTCTTCCTTTCTAGTAATCTGTAACATTTCTCTTCATTTTTTTCTACTGATGGTGTGGATCTTCCTCTCTCTTCAATGTTCTTTCTTTGCTTGACAACTTTAACTCTTAATGTGACAACTGCTTCTTCAAGATTCTCACAATCTTCTTCTTTTTTCATCATCTGGATCTTCATGACTTATTGCATTCTCTTTGCTTCTTCAAGTCTTATTTCTTGTTGACTGAATTTTTCTTCAAGATTATTTAAGTCCTCAGATATTTCCTTAAGATGACTTGTCAAAATTTCATCTATTCTTTGCTTACTGTCTTTGTGATATTATTTTGGCTTCCAAACATTGTTTATCTTTCAACTGATCCTTGAGATTTTATTTAGTCACTTTGGCTTCATCCAACTGATATTTTATATTTATGACAACCTGTAAGACTTATCTAGAACCTTCCCTTAGCCTGATCAATTCTTCCTTGAGGAAATTGTTTTCCATTCTTCCTTTATTTAGCTCACTTAAAGAACTGATTAGTTCAGCCTCAAAATACACTACACCTACTTCACATTCTTCTTCTTCTGAATTTGTTTGACATGATGAGAATTTTTCTTCTCATTTTGTTTCAACATCTTATTTATTATGATTATCATGCTTTGGCTCTATAGTAAGAGGATATTCCTCGAAATAGAGATTATGTAGTTATCCCAAAGTTATTTGGCTGATGAGAATTTTCCCACATTGTCTTTTAATGGATCAGATAATCCTTCCCAGATGTAATCCATTTCTATTTCATTGTTTCTTTTTACTTCCTTATTTGTTGCGGTCTTCAGTTTCTTTGAAGCAATGTATCTTGTAACGACAGAGTTCCAAACATCATACCCCTATGCTCCTAGAAATGATTTCATCCTATTGCTCCATAACTCATAGTTCTGACCATTATAATGATCAAACATTGGTGTTTCATTTTTTGTACACTTCATGAATACTTGAGTTCCATTATCTTTGCACTCTATGATCTACCTTCCAGTGGTTATATGTTTTTCTTGAAGGACCTGCTCTGATTCCAATTGTTGGAATACTAAGAGGGGGGTGAATCAATATTCATCCCTTTTTACCAATTTCAATCACAACATTAACTGATCAATAATTACATTCACTTATTATTGAATTTAACATATCATAAACATATAACCATAAACAATGCATCACATCATAACCAAAGATACATAATACACTAGTATTTCACACAGAAACCCAAATGGGAGAAAACCCCAAAATGTTTTCTTATATATCAAAGGATTACATTCATAGGAATCACCAAATTACAATTCTCCGACACCAAGTGGAAGGAGGCTCCAACCCCTTATTTACAGGCTCCAACCTAAAGGAATACACAATTATCTGGATTCTCCGTCTCCAACTGGAAGGAGGATCCAACCCCTTGATTTACATTCTCCAACTTGAAGGAATCTCCAAATCCTTGTATTCTTTGGATACAATTGGAAGCAAGCTATGACCCCCTTTCCTTGCCCCTTCCTTTCGCCCTGAAATATAAGTGTAGACTCAACCTGCCACTAATAATTAACCTATGACTGATAGTCAAACTATCACTGATAATCAACTTGCCACTATCATCATACAACATGTCACTGTCCATGTCACTGATACTGATACCTCATCATCAATAACATCATCAATAAGATCAGGTGCACTCTCATAAATCATACACCAAGACCATCAACGATATGTGCATCACATCATATGCTAAGACATGTGTACCATATCATCCATGTAACAAGCATGTGCCATATCCAAAAACCATGTGCGAAGATATGCCTCAAACATGTGCCATAACATCCATCAACCATGTACCAAAGCATGTACCATAACATCCATAAACCATGTACTAAGAGATGTACCATAACATACATCAACCACGTACCAAGATGAGCCTCAAACATGTAAACATATACCAAAGTACATCTAAAACTATGTGCCCAATATCCAAGATGCTCCCCAAACCATATGCCAAAAGCATGCCTTAAGCATGTGCCAAACCATCCAAGATATGCCTTAAGAATATACCATAACCATCAAAATAGAACACATATAAAGCATACCTTTAGTCATGTAGAAACATGGTCTATTTGATCATAGACCTGCAGACCTTCCTCAACTTTCGCAACAAGAGAATATCATCTTCATAAAAATTTACCTTAGTCTTATCGGGACTAGTGTTTTGATTAGTCACAAACCCTAACTTTCAACAAGCATAAATCTATACATGTAATGAATAAAGTTATAAAACTTGTACCCAATATTATTAAATATCATCTCTAGAATTCCTCCAAGTTTCACTACTTGAATCTTCCCTGAAAAAAGAGTTATAGCGAAAATGGAAGGCCTTGCTCAATTCTTGTTTATTCTGGAGAGAAAAATTGTAGAGCATGTCACACATAAAATACTATGGATTGTACTCTTTCCAATGCAATTGGTCTCACATAATTTGGATCATCTATGAAGAAGTTATGACTAGTTTTCTCAAAACACTTGTTTGATACTAGTTTAAGGACTAGTCAAAAACCCTGTCTTCCACGGAGTGTATCTCCAAAAGTAAAACGAACTATAATTTGAAATGGTTACCATAGGTACCTTGATATGTCTTCTTAATAGCCTTCAAGTTTTTCTATCTGAACAATTCTATAAGAAACTTTATAGATAAAATGGTAAGATGTCATTTAAATAACATACCTTAGAACACATCATAAAAAGACTTCATCCTCCCTTGGAATTTCTCCTTTATTCACTTCATCTTCCTTTTTAAATTCACCTCATATATCCTTGGTTACCTCAGATAAAAATCACTTGATTTGATGTAACAAATGAACTTCTAAGTGCCTTATTTATAGTAGATACGACACCCTATATTTAGGGCCGACTTGACCCAAATAAAATTCAACATAATTTTTAATGATTATTCCATTGAGGTCAACTTTACCAAAAATACCCTTAATATTTATTTTAATATTCATTGCAATGGCGATGAATTTTAACTTGTTGTTTGCAACATATTTTATTTTTTTAATTAATTTGGGGTCAACTCGTCACTTCTTGTTACAATTGTTTAGGGCTTCTTAACCATACTTTGGGGCTTCCATCTTCCATAGAGCATATCTCCTCAACCATGAAGAACCACGTGGAATGCGACCTACCGTTGGAAATGGCATGAAGAGGACTTATCCATTTATGATGGTTTTACATGCATTTACAATTTCCTTCACACTCTTTTTCTTCAAACAACTTTGGGCTTCATGAGCACACCTCTAGGGTTTTTTAACTACTTAACCACTTAACCATATTTTCAGGGATTCTTGTAGACATCTTCACAAAATATTCCCATAAGGGCCATGCTTAGAGCTATTCCATAAGGGGACCTAGTTTGGAGACTTCTCCAAATACACCCATCTCTTTTACTTCTTCTAGGGTTGACAGGAGTTGACATCAATGACAACCAACTATCCAACAAGACAGTCATATGAACCCAAAGGTATGATGTTCGCATCTACCTTTGTGATGAGTCTATTCGTGTCTATTGGGAAATCCTTAACCAACTCACTGATTTTCCTCTTGGTCCCCATGGCCAACTGAACTAACTAAGATTTATTATTCTTACTCCTTTGTAACTAAAGTATTTCAACAATGTTATAGTTTATGTAATTATGGCTAGCTTCTGAATCAATTAAAGTTTTCATGGGCTTGTTATCAATCTTATCTTCCACTTCAATCATGGGGGATTTATACTCTTCTTACTTGTTTTCCAAGACTGCATAAATCCTTCAGATGTTTCCTCCCATGTATTCCACTCTTTTATTTTCTTAGATATTGTGGAAATTCCTCATTCATTAATACCTTTGTGAGGGAAATCCATATACACGTGATTTCTCTCACACCCCCAACATTTTATAGGTTGTTGCCTTGGAAGTTTTCCAAATGAATCTGTAGTCTTGTTCTCAATTTGGGTTGACTATCCTTGCTAATTTTCTTGTGAGTTTTTCTTGAAAAATGGTGTCTTAAAACCGTTCTACCTTTGATCCCTCTTTCCTTTCATCTTGTTATTCCAAGATTTTTGGAAAACTAGCCTTCCTATGCTTTGCTCATAAAGATGATTTTCTCTCCTTATGGTCTCCTCGAAAGTCATAGGGTTATCATATTGTATCTTGTCACTGTAGAAGGAATGTAACCCGCTCATAAACCTTTTTATTTTTACCTTCTCATCCTTTATGAAGCCCACATACTTCAACAACTCAAAAAACCTCTTCTCATATTCATCCATTGTCATGCTTCCCAAATTGAGTTCAAATAACACTTTCATCTTTATTTCATATTCATGCTCAAAAAAATATTTCTCCCATAAATATCCTTTGGACTACCTCCATGAAGAATTCCTCTCATCAAGGTGTTTTGATTTCTTAAGTTGATCCCACCACATGGATGCATTTCCTTGCAAGTGGTAGGTTGCAATCCTTGTTTCTACCCTTGAGGGGTAATCATGTAGTTGGAAATTTTTATTTATTTCCAATAGCCATGCCTCAACCTCTTCTCCTTTTCTATGCTCACCAATGAAATTTGGTGGCTTGATTTTATTAAGTTCACCTTGTAATATGTCTTCCTCAGGCCTTATTCTCTGCCTCTTGACAAGAGACACACTTGGGTTGCTCCCTGGCCTTGAACTTGCATGATCTCTCCTAGTGTATTGCTTTGGGGAATGATGGTTCCCTCCCATGCTCCTTGATTTCCTTTCATTCCCATGCTCAACCCTTTTTCTATAGGATCTGGATGTTGTCACATGTCTAGCACTATCCACTTACTTTTTGTCAGATTATTTATTGGCTTTCCTATGCAACATATTCAGAATCTATAGTATATTTTCCTGGGATTTCATAATAGTCTCATTATCTGCCCTATATCCCTACACTTCTCTATGCTGACATGTAGACCTTTGACCTCCTCCTCATGGTTGTAATATCCCTAAGCATATTCCATGACTACGATTCTCATTCATGAACCAAAATTCCCTCTTGAACCTATTAATTCTGCAAGAAAATGTTCATGCAACAAAATTCATGTTAGGAAAAAAAAAACAAATATATATATATATATATATATCCCTAAGCATATTCCATGACTACGATTCTCATTCATGAACCAAAATTCCCTCTTGAACCTATTAATTCTGCAAGAAAATGTTCATGCAACAAAATTC
>SNQJ01S0080210.1:13726-35613 GCA_010110895.2 Picea sitchensis | reverse complement strand
TAAGAAGCATCACATCAAGAAAATAATACACTAGTATTTACATAGAACCCAATTGGGATAAAACCATGGAACACTTTCTTATATATATCAAGAATTTGTTCATAGAAAGCACCAAATTGCCAATTCTCCAGTTGCAACTGGAATGAGGATACAACCCCCTATTTACAGGATCCAACCTAAAGGAAGCTACAACTCCTTGAATTCTATGGCTCTAACTAGAAAGAGGCTACAACCCCCTGGGTTCTCCGGATCCAAACAAAATGTGGATACAACCACCCAGTTCTTAGGCTCCAAGTCCCTGATTCTCTGACTCCAACCAGACGGAGGCTATAACCCCCTTTCCTTGCCCCATCCTACCACCCTGAAATATAAGTGTAGACCAATTTTCACTACCACTGTCACTGTCACTGTCACTATCACTTTCACATCAATCACTCTCACAACAACATGTCCAACCAATCATTGTCTCATCCACGGAACTAGATCCACTCTCTTCCTCATACAACTCATTCCAATATCACCAAGAGCATATTTCAAACCATATGCTCATCAACACCAACACATGCATCTACCAAACATGTACCAAGGTCACCACATACCATCACAAGATATGTGTTTCAACCAAGTACCAACCTATACCATGCATCAACCTGACGCTCAACCTGTACCATCAACCATGTACCATAACAAGTGCATCAACCATGCCAAGTATCAATCATGTATCATAACCATGCACATCAACCATATACCATAACCATGCACATAAACCATGTACATAAAAAACCTATCATAGCCCATACCAAAAAACTATCACAACTTGTATCAACAACCTATCACATTAATATCATCAACCAATCAAATATTATCACATAGATCTCATACCAACTGTCACAAGTCTATAGCTCAAACCATGTACAATTATGTCTCTCTAATCATGTGCCATACATATGCAAACAATCATAAACTAAGTGTAGTGAATCCTCACATAAACCAATCATAAAACACTAATTTTATGCAGCCACAATCTGTACCAATAACTTCAACAACAAGAAAATAACATCTTCATCAAACTTTACCTTAGTCTCATGGGACTAGTTTTTGGATTAGTCAACAACCCTAACTTTCAACAAGCATAAATTCGTACCTATAATGAATAAAGGTATTAAAATTTTACACAATATTATTCAATGCCTTATCTGTAGTTCCTCCAAGTTTCACTGCTTGGAACATCCGATAAACGGATTTATAGAAAAAATGGCAGACCTTGTTGAATCATGGCTTATTCTAGAGAGATAACTTTTAGAGAGTTCTACACAAGGAATATTTAATATATGGATATGAAAATTGCACATAACATACAAAGGCCTATACTCTATCCAATTCATTTTGTCTTACTGAATTTGGATCTCCTATTAATAAGTTATGATTGTTTTACCCATAACACCTGTTTAAAACTAGTTTTAGGACTAATCAAAATCCCTATCTTACACAGAGTGTATTTCCCAAACTACAACGAAATAAAAGATAAAATTTATACCATAGGTACCTTGATATGTGTTCTCAACAGCCTCAGATTTTTTCTATTGTAAGAATTCTATAAAATAATTTATTGTGCAAATGGTGAGATGACCTGTAAATAACATACCTTAGAACACATCATTAAAAGACTTCATCCTCCCTTGGATTTTTGGCCTTCTTTACTTCACCTTCCCTCTGAAATTCACCTTATATCTCCTTGGTTACCTCAATCACTTATAGATATTCAATATCCTTAATAGGTTCTAATGGGAGTCTCTTGGTATCTTATTTATACTTCCCAAGTAACTTCCTTTAGGGATAACTTGTAATTGTTTTACCCCTTCTCCTCAATCTAGGGATAACCTGCTTTCTTGTTGCAAATAACTTTTCCTTAACAAGTCAAATCATAAATACTTTGTTGCAGCTGCTTTATCCTTAATTAGCTTCTTGTTGCAACCACTTTACCGATAATCAATTATTTTCTTGTTCAACCACTTTGCCTATTCAATCTTCTTGTTACAACTACTTTACCCATAATTAATTTCTTGTTGCAACCACTTTGACTGGAAATTTTTTTGTTACAAATAATTTACCCATAGTTAATTTATTTTTATAACCACTTTGACTAGAAAATTTCTTGATGACTTTCTATGAGCTTCTAGAATAATTGACTTCTTGTTGACCTTCTAGGGGCTTCTAGAATATTCTTGAGGGTCCTCCAACTTCATAAGGCCATATCTCACTAGCCGCGAGGAACCACATGATGTACCACACATCACCAGAAATGGAACGACGTGTACTATCCATGTATGATAGTCTTACCTACAAATTTACTGATCTTCATGTCTTTATTCCTCATAAAAACTTGGGTTCCTTAACCACACCTCTGAAGCTACATGTGGACTACATCAAATGCACCCAAATAACTCATCATCAATCTCGATCATACAAATTTCCAACATTTATGTACCTCTCCAAGGGTTGAAATCAATCTCTAAGGGTTGAAATCAATGACAACCAATTATCCAAACCAATTGTCCAACATAATGCATAAATTTTCTGCTCTTTAATGGATACCAGTCATCTTCTTCTGATTTGACTATGTTGGCACAAAGGCAGACCCCAGGTTCAACTCTAATAGTGCACCGGAAATCCCTAACTACTGGACCTTTTGGCAACACCTGCGAAGCAAATGCAGTCTCACCCGAAGTAGAAATAAGGGGTTGCAGGACACAGGTGTCTACAACAAGAGGAAGTGCAAAGTGGATCCAGGGCAACAACACACAACAATCTAGATATTATTTACAACACTTAAGCTTATGTCGTAGGTTATGTCTCAGATCTAACATAACAATGCAATAGCAGTATAACAGAAAGAAAATAACACAACATCAACCACACAGAACAATAATATATGCATGGTTCACCATCTCCCTAGGGATACATCCACAAAACTGTGCTTCTTGATATATTAAATGGAAAAATATAGTTTTATCCTCACACTTAGCTTGCAGATATATCTCTCTCTCTCTTCTCTCTTCTTCTCCCCCCCCTCCCTGCGCACCTAGCTGGAGCGTTGATCTTCGCACCTAGCTGAAGATCTTACAATACAAACTCTTCTACACCAACAAACTTCTTTCTCTCGACAACAAAAATCGACAACCATTAACCCTCATAATTTGAATGAACCCCTCCCATATCCTATAGAACTTTATTTATACATTACATGGAAACATTATAGCTGTCAAAACCCTAGATCCAAAACCCTAGGTCCACTTGACCCATGTTTTCAGGGCTTCGTCAGCCTATCTTTCCTTATTTTCCATGAGGTGCTCCAAATCACTCATTGACGTCTTCTTCCACTTGTTGAGTTGTCCACGATCCATATTTTCTTGTTGATCTGTCTTCCTTGGTCTTCTCTTCCAATGACCATATTTTCCTTCCTTTGCTCCTTCTTTTCCACTTCTTTGACCACTTCGACCCATTCTCGGTTAATGTGTTTTCCGTGGAGTTCGTACTTTGTCTTTCTTCCTTAAACAAGGGCCAACAGGTCCCCAACACTCACCTGCGACCTATCCCGAGTCACTGCAATACTGAACCTTATGTTTCACTTCGATTTCAAACTGCGCGGAGCAGCCTATGCTCTCTGCTTAGTCCCTCCCTTCCTTGTGAATACTGTATTTTCTATGTCTGGTACCCAGTTTCAACTACACCTAGTACCTAGACCCTTATTCTTATGCTTTTACTGAGAATTGCGAGGCAACTGGTTGTCATAGTACAATTTCAACCGTCTCCCATTTACCAAACATTCTTTCCATTCTCCATTCAGAGTCTTCAAGTGTGCAACTCCTCCTTCCTTGGATGCTTCATGAACTTGTTGTCGTATACCAACACCAAATATTCTTGTTTGAATGATTTCCTCTTGATATGTCTGTCATGGTAGGCCTTCTCTCGTTCCGTCTGTACCTGCTGATGAAATCATGCAATAAACATGTCTTCTTCCATTTCTACCAACTACGCAAGCCTGTCTTGTACAACACCTGTGTTATCCATATCTGTAAATGCTGCAATTCTCAAACTAGGAACCATATATTCCATAGGTACCACTGTTTCTAGGCCATAAACTAACTTAAAGGGAGTTTTCATTGTCATCTTCTTGCAAGTGGTTTGATATGTCCATAGTACTGTTGGCACTCTCAAATCCCAATCATCTCTATTCACACTTCAAATCATCGTTAGCACTGTCTCCAATATCTTATTGAAATCTTCGACTATACCATTCGCTTGTGGGTGGTATGGCGTACTCTTCTGATGATGAACTTCAAATTCCCAAGTTAAGGCTTCAATAGTCTTATTAATAAAATTAGTACCTTGATCTCTCATAAGGATCTTTGGGCATCCAAATATTGTTATGATATCCTCAAATATGAACTGCGCAACTGTAGTTGCACTACAATCCCTAACTACTGTTGCTTCTGCCCATCTGGTCAAATACTCTGTAACAATGATGATGTATCGAACTCCTGTTCGCTTTCCTGGGGGGTTGATAGGTGCCACAAAATAAATGGCCCATTTATCAAATTCCTGTAATGTTAGATGAGGTGTTAAAGGCATCTTATCCCTTCTGGAAGGTTTTGCAACTCTTTGGCATACATCATAGACTTTGTAGTATTCCTTAGCATCTTTGTGTAAAGTGGGCCACCAGAGGCCAACTCTAAGAATCTTGTGTGTTGTTTCTTTCCCGTCATAATGTCCTCCTATGATGCCTTCATGTGCTTCTGCCAAAACGAGTGGTCTTTCTACCTCCATAACACATCTCCTCAAGATCTCATCGGGTCCCATCTTATATAGCTGTCCAGTTATAAGTGAAAAATCTGTAGCACAAACAACCAGTTGTTTCTTCTAAATGAATGTGTGTTTGCGAGGTGCCATTCCTGTAGATAGGTACTGGACTATCTTGGAGAAGTGATCATTAACCTTTTCAATGGTCAGCAACTGTGCATCTGGTAGTGTATCCTCCAAACTGGTAGGTTCCTCTCCATGTTCTAGCCTAGACAAGTGGTCAGGTCCCTTGTTCATTCTCCCTGGCTTGACCACAATCTCAAAGTCATATTCCTGGAATAACATTAGCCATATACACATTCTTCCCCCCAACAATGTCTTGTTTACTAAGTATTTCAACACGGAGTGATCAGTAAACATATTGAAATTCCCTTGCAACAAGTAGTGTCTAAACTTCTGTAGCGCATACACCATAGCTAATCCTTCTCTTTCATTGGTAGTGTAGTTTACCTCAGCTGTAGATAGCTTCTTGCAAGAAAAGGCTAATGGGTGGTCAATATCTCCTGCTCCTCGTTGTGCTAACACTACTCCTAATGAAATGGACGAAGCATCATCATGGACGCAGAATTCCTTACTCCAATCTGGGAAAACCAGAATAGGCGCAGTAACCATTTTCTTCTTTAGTGTGTCGAAGCTCTGTTGGCATTCCTCTGACCATTGAAACTAACGATATTTATTTAAAATCTTTTCCATGGGTGTTTTTATCTGTTCATAGCCCTTAATGAACTTTCTGTAGTATCTAGTATGTCCCAGTGCAGTGCGCAGTTGTCTAACCGAAGTAGGGGGAGGTAGATCAATAATGATGAAAATCTTAGAGGGATCTACCAACAACCCTTGCTTACATACAATGTGTCCCATAAATACTCCAAAAGGTGAGAGAAAGATGCACTTCTTCAGGTTCAACGAAATATAGCATTGCCTTCACTTATCCAACATTAGTCTCAAACATTCAATATGATTTTTCAATAAGCTAAAGACAGTCCAATCATCAAAATATGCTTCCAAACATTTATGTAAAAACTCCTTGAATGCTTCGAACACCACTCTGGAAAAGATGGTTGGTGCATTCTTCAATCCGAAAAGCATCACAGTGTACTGGGAATAACCCCATTTTGTGGCAAATGTGGTCTTATGGAGATCTTCCTTAGAAATCATGATCTGGTGATAACTTGAAAATCCATCTGTGAAGGAGTAGACTTCCTGTCCTCCTACATTATCTAACACTTCGTCAGTAAATAATGGAGGGGATGGATCATGTAAACATGGATAATTCAGTTTCCTCAAGTCTACATATATTCTGATCTCTCCTGACTTCGTATCCTGGATGACCATAGGGCTAATCCACTCTGACTCTTCAATAGGTTCTATGATTCCTACTTCCAACATTCTATCTAGTTTGATCCTGACTTTCTTCTTATAGGGATTTAGTCTGTAGGGTCTCTGCTTGAATAGCCTTGCATCTTGTTTTAAGGGGATATTCATTTCTCCCATGGGCCCTTTAATGCCCTTCATGTCTGTGAACTTGGTTGGAAACAAGTCCTGATACTCATGTAGTAATTCTGAAATCTTATCAATAGTGGCATCATCCCAATAATCTCCAATGTTGGCCAACTTAGGTGCTTTCTCTATTCCAATATTAACTTTCTTGATTTTGATTGGTTGTCCAATGAAAGGTAGTTCAACCCCTGGCCCTTCTATGTCTCTCTGTCCTTCAATTTCTGTGATGTTCACATTCCTAGGGTCATCATCTTCATCAACATTGATATTGTAGCAACATTGTAATTTCTGAAGAGAGGCAATCTACTCATCTTCCTCTTGCTTCAAAGGGAGGTTAGGTGCCTCCTAAAAGGCTTTTTATCTTACAACTTGTAAATCTTGATCTATTGTGGGGTACTGAATTTCAAATAAAAATGTAGCTATAAAGTTTTGGGTCATACCGTACCAATATGAAGTGGTGAGGCACAGTTCCGCTTGAAGATACCAATTGATAGGTGTTGTGTCCAAAGTTTTAATGAATTTATGCACCCAATGTTCTTGAGGAATGTTGCTCCAGGCCTCCTCACAACTCTGCACATGGTCCTTCGGACAACTCTGACATGTGTATCGGACTTCACACCCTTCGGCTTGTTCTGAAAATTTCACTATCATCAAAGTGTGACATTGGACCCACTCCGCGATGTTCTTCTTGTGTGTCCCCCACCATCTTTCTGGCGTTTCTTTCAAGGCTTCATCCAGTGCCAAAAACCTCTGTTTTAATGGTACAATTTCTTCAAATTCCACTAAGAATGTTTCTAAATGATTTAAACCATCAAATGTGGGCAGGTTACTTACTTCTGTACCGATCCAACGAACTTCCCTGGTAAATCTAGCACACCTATGTGCAGAAACTTCATACATTTTGTTCTGCCAATTCTTCAGTGATTCCTCTGAGTCTGATGAGCATGCACTCTCACTTTTCCAGCTCAAGTTTCCTTCTGTTGTAGGATTAATGTAATCCTATTTTCTTGTTGTCAATTTATATATATTCTCTAGTTCATAAGCACGATCTTCTTCTCTAATGGGTTCTGTGTATTTGCAATCTTCGTTATGATCAAGAGGCGCAATGAACCTAATTTCATCACCTTCAAACGTCATTCTTCTTTTATTTAAGTCAAACATAGTAGAATTGTTGAAAGCCCAATAAGTTCCTAACAATGCAGGATAAGGACATATATCATCAACTATCTCAATTACTTCAAAGTATGTAAACATCCTTACCCCATCGATGTCCACAAGAACATGCTCCAGTCTTCCAAAGGATCTTACTGCCTGTTGATTAGCCATCCTAAGCCTGATAGGGGAATAGATCAAATTAGGTTTTGCCATCAATGCCCAAGTCTTCTTCGTCATAACGTTGACTTCTGATCCCAAGTCAAGGACCATGCAATCTATGTCATAGTCCCAAATTTGAGAATTAAGTTGTAGTTCCTTGTTTTTCCTTCTCTTTATGGATACTTGATATACTGCTCTATTCAACAGAGGATCTACCTTCCCTGGCTCATACTGTCTGATCAAGTTTTGTAGTTCTTAGACAACCCTTTCATCCTTAATCAAATCAATGAATGTATACAAGAAACTGACAAGCTTGCTTACCTCCTTCTCCAGGTGATATATACTGATCGAATGCCAGAGGCATCCCACATTCTCTCACTTCTGGTTGTGCCTTGGATGAAGAATCATGTTCTCCTCTAAATTCTTTACTTTCCTCTTCAAATGTATGCTTATCCTTCCTTGGATCAAACGACTGTGTCTTCTCTATATCTCTTCTGACCCTCGATCCCTCTGTAGTCTTTTTTGGAGCCACCCTGTCTTCTCCTGTAACAGTGCCTCCTCTAGCAACAACTCTGGGATCCTCTCCACAAGGTTAGGCTGATATTAATTGGAATTTCTAGTTTCCTCCTCGCCTCTCTTGAAGTTTCGTTAAGAATGTTGGAAAATCCTCAATAACATGTTCAAATGAGTTGCAATAGCTGCAAGTGGTACAAGGGTTCTAAAACTCCCTCGCCAAATTGCCCGGCTGGGCGCAGTTATAACAGATGATCTGACCTCGACCTCGACCCATGCCTCCTCCTCCTCCTCTTCCTATGAATCCACCACAAGGATTGACGTTCCCTCTTCCTCTGGAGTTAAAATGCGTAGCATTTCCCTCTTGCTACATCTCTCCTTGAATCTTATATGTATATCTTGACCTTTCATGCAAAAGGTCATAAGCCCTACAACCCTTCTCATCATGCCCCACAGATTTACAAAATGTGCATCACAGGTTGGTAGGTGTCTAGACATATTTTTGCATGTAATAACATTCACCAGGGTGATTTCTATTTCTACATACCTCACACCAAGGTAGAGTAACCTTCTTCAAAGGGATTAGAGCTCCAAAGGCCAAGTACTCGTTAAATAGGGGACAATTCCCCTTTTTATGGCCCTCTGATTTACATTTGATACACTAGATGTCTTCTCTTTTTTCGTTTCCTTTATCTTTGTTCATATATTTAAGCTATAGAGATAAGCTAGTTAGCTGACTCAAAATTTGACACAGACCTGAGCGGGATTATCCCATAGGGGTTTATTCTAGTTTCATGGTGATCTCCAATGCCTTAGCCTGTGAAGCAACCTTCTATTTTATTAGAGGAACTTTGATGTGTGCTAAGAGGGAAACAATGAACCATTCCTTATTATTTTTGTCTAGAATCTGAAAAAGCTCAAATGGCTTGTTAAGGTCTTAAACCTCTGCTCAAACTCCCAAATAGGTTCAACTACTCTCTGCTTGATCTCCTTCAGTTATGTAATGCACCGCGACTTCGACTTGGGTTTCTTGAATTCTGCACTCAACACAGTCTTGATATCATTCAATGGTTTAGGTTGTTCAACCCCTTTAACAAACTTCATGTACCAGCATAGTGCGCAGTCTCTCAAGGTAGTACTAAACTGAGCTCTCTTAACAGCTTCATCACTAAATTTCTTAATACTCCATACAACTTCACATAAGAACTAGTGTTGATCAAGATCTTCAGATCCATCTCTTCTAAATATAGGTAACCTCATTTCATCTGCCATAGATCTTCCTAGGTTTCTTGAATGATTATGTACTGGACTACTGGTAATAGTGCTCTGATAACTCTAACTACTCTGGTTACTTAACACTACTAGAACAAGAGGAGGATTAATAGTACTTACTTCCATGAAAGGTGCAGTTCCTGAAGTCTCTAATTCTTCTCGGCGAGGTTCTTCAGTCTTCCGTTCCTCCGCCCTAGAGAACTCTGAATGTTCCTTTTTCAATAGCTCTTCTTCTTATCCATTGTAGAACCCTTCATCCTTTTCTAGTGTCTCGCGAGTCTACTCAAATAGGTTCACTATAGGAACCTCTCTGAATGTTCTCCCACTATGCATATGTCCAACCTCTGTGTCGTTTTCATTGTCTGAGTTATTGAACACTAACGTTTTCAATCCGACCGATTACTATATCTCTAGTATGTTCTTCTCATGCAATAGCATCTTGATCTTCAACTTCAAAAAGTGTAAAAAATTTCCTCTAAGTCCCTTAAAGAAATATCTCTTTGCTTGGCTATATGACTCGTCTCTGTCAATAGAAAATTAAGTAATGTACCCTCCAATAGTGATATCAAACCAATGATCTACTGTTGTTGACACAACATTATCAACTCTCTTGACCTTCTTGATTAGCGTCGACATCCCAACCACAGGTGGTCTAGGTTTGATTTCAAACTGGGTATCTGCTAATATGGCTAACCACTCATATAGATCCTTATGGATTCCTCCAAAGAAAATCTTGTGTATATCAGTAAAGATATACCTTCCCAACCAATCCTATGTACTAAGATTAGGGTTTTTGTTATGGGCTTCAAGGAAGTCCTTTTCTTGTTCTTCTATCCACTTTTGAATCTATATCTTCTATGGAAACCACCTTGATATTCCCTCAAGAATATCCCGGTCCCATCAACAAAACCATTTATTGGAACAGGGGCAGACCCAGGGTTCAACTCTAACAGGGCACCAACAAGCCCTAACTATTGGCCCTTTCGACAACACCTGCAAAGTAGATGTAGTATCACCCAAAGTAGCAATAGGGGGTTGCAGGACACATGTGTCTACAACCAGAGGAAGTGCAAAGTGGATCCAGGGCAGCAACAGACAACAATCTAGATATTATTTACCATGCTTAAGCTTACTTCATAGTTTATATCTCAGATCCAACACAACAATGCAGTAGCAGTATAACAGAAATAAAATAACACATCATCAACCACATAGAACAACAAGATATACGTTGTTCACCCTCTCCCTAGGGCTACGTCCACAAAACTATGCTTATTGATATATTAAATGGAAACATATTGTTATATCTGTGCACTTAGCTTGCATCTCTCTCTCTCTCTCTCTCTCTCTCTCTCTCTCTCTCTCTCTCTCTCTCTCTCTCTCTCTCTTCTTCTTTCCCCTCCCTATGGACCTAGTTGCAGGGTTGATATTCACACTGATCTTTCCCCTCCCTATGGACCTAGTTGCAGGGTTGATATTCACACCCAGCTGAAGATCTTACAATACAAAATCTTCTACAACAACACACTTCTCTCTCTCGACAACAATAATCAACAACCATTAACCCTCATAATCTGAACGAACCCCTCCCAACTCCTCTAGACATTTATTTATACATTACATGGAAAAAGTATAGGTGTCAAAACCCTATATCCAAAACCCTAGGTATCTAAAATACGAGGTCCACTTTGTTAGCGATAAACAATGCACTGGCATTTTTTAAAGAATGATGCCTAATCTTGTAGGGAAAATTTGACTAGCTTCTAGAGCTCCAAATGCATATTTAAAAGAACCATTGGAAAGCTTAGGATTTGTAGATGTCGATCGACTATTCAAGCATGTAAAAAAAACTCTCCATGACTGAGAAATTTGATTTTAAAAAAAATCTGCGCTTTCACCAGCTAACTCGTCTTGAATTTTGCTAGTTAGCTGGTGAAAGCTCTGCTTTTCACCAGCTAAGGAGCAGATTTTCGGGTAAATTAGCTGGTGAAATCCTGTCACGGCCAGAATAACCGAATTTTTTCCCATATCAGGATTTTTTGAGTTCGAATGGTTTGAAACCACTTCAAATGGACAGTTGTTGAATTATCAAGTCTGATTCAAAGGCTAGTTTTGAGGGATAAAGTCAAAAAGAGGTTTTTCAACTACATTTGACATCTTTTTCAAAGGCATAATATTAGGGGTTTGAAGACACATCATCCAATTCGAATTTTATCTTTGGAGGACCAAATCAAACAACCTTGGGAGGCTAAAACTGCACTTCATCAACAATCTACTACTCTTAGAGATCATTAGATAAGAACTTTTCCTATTTTGTTTTGATTTTCCATTTTTAGTATTTTTAGATCCATTTTTATAGGATCTCATCCCACACTTGTTGTATCTATTTTGATTTGACTATTTTTAGTAAATCTGATCCATCTTTCAAGGATCTATATTTCATCTTGTAAGGCTATAAAGCCAAAGACATTTGGAGCACCAAAGGGAGGTTCAAAAGCTAGATACTTTGGCGATGTACTTTGACTCTGTTATGTTATATGAATCACGATCTTATTTGATTATTATATATCAGTGTTTTCATATATTCCACTACTCTGTTATTTAATTATGTTCAGCTTAGTTATTCAGAACTGCTATCTTCTGGTATAGCTCATGAATATGATTTAGATGTTTCTTTACTGTCTTGTATGACCCTACATCTCTTGTACTTGGTTATATTGAATGGTATTCTTCACACCTTTTCATCTACTGTAACTGATATCTGGTCTCTCAAAGCACTGGTTTATTTAGATGCATAAGAAGTTATCCTTTTCATAGCCTTCTTAGTTATCCCATTGTTCCACACATACTTTGATTATTAAATTTCTTAAGTTACCAAGCATTCTTAACCTACAACCCTAAGGAGTTTCTTGGAGTGATAACACACTTGACCTGAGTTTTTAGGGCTTCAACAACCTACCTTTCCTTCTTTTCCGTGAGGTGCTCCAAATCACTCGTTGATGTCTTCTTCCGCTTGCTAAGTTGTCCACGATCCATCTTTCGTTGTTGATCTGTCTTCCTTGGTATTCTCTTCCAATGGATAGATTTTCCTTCCTTTTCTCCTTCTTTTCCGCTTCTTTGACCACTTCGACCCATTCTTGGTCAATGTGCTTTCCGCACAGTTCATACTTCGACTTTATTCCTTAACCAAGGGCCAACATACTACAAAATTCACTGCTCGGATCAATTGTTTTGGTTGCTAGATTTCTTCTCCTCCTCAATACATTTCTAACAACTATTTTTTTCCCAAATCTGAGTTCCAAGATAAAATTCATGATCAATTGGATATTTCCACTTCACCCCTCTTGTGCACCTTCTCCCAAATGCAAATAATCTCAAATACCAACTTTGGCCACCTACAGAGGTAAATCTGTTAGGAACCAAGGAAATTTTTATATGAGACACATACAATATTTTTGACACTGAATTCAAAAAAACTCTCAAATTTTCAAATCGGTCCTTCAATCAAAATCTATAGTAATCTTCAAATGGCAACTTTGTCCTTTTTCCATTTTTCCTAGATTAGCAATTTTAGCCCCGTTTAAGCATCCCTACACCAAACCCTTTGTAATTTTGGTAGAATCTCAATTGGGTACATCATCATGAATACCTTATGATTGATATGTCAAAATTTCACCCTCATCTAGGCTCTGATACGATAGTTACGACCTGCATAAGTTTTGATTGTTTTCCCATTTTCAGCCTTGTATGCTATAGGTGCCTTCTTTCTCTTCATGTACATTTTCATGTACCCAAATTCCCAATATAGTTATGGATATATTACATGGTTCATGATATTTCCATAGACTTCTCATGTGCCCCAAACTGACTTCCGAGCAAGGATTTATGGCCTCTGGAATTAAATTGGTACTGGATTTTTTTACCTTACATTGTTTCAGCTATAACTTTCTCATACGAGCTCTGATTTTCTCCCAGAATATCTCATTGATTTATTTTATTCAAGCTACAAAGATTTTATGTTTCATAGGTACACATAGTTCTTGTGGTTTATGATTACCTGAACATATTGTTTAGCCAAAAATTTCTAGTCCCTCAAAAATGCCCCATGGGATGAAGACCTTCAAAAACTAAAAATTTTCATGGAAAACCATTAATTTACTATTGTGACATTCTGTACATCTGATTCGTTGATCTCAAAATTGGGAATAATACCAACCGTCGATCCACTTGACCTTTCCAATCCCATGACTAAACCTTCCACAAGCTTGTCAGGATCAACTTCATGCTCTCTCCATCAAGAAACCCCCATAAAAATGGAAAATTATTTTTCTTATTGATCTTTCCAAAGTTTGAAGTCTGATATCCTATTAGAATCTTTCCATCTAGATTTTCCATCAGAAACATCCTCCCCAAGTGATACCTTTCAAAATCCCTCCTTTGAAGACCCTCGAGAAAAATCCCTTATGAAAACCATCATAAACAAACCTTTCTGAGAAACCATTGGAAACAATACTTTCTGAAAAAGCATCGAGAACAATCCTTTCCAAAAATTGCACCTGACTTCCATGTGGCACTATTTGATTCACCTACCCTTGCTGACCTATCATTCGACATGGCATACTGACATGGAAAGAGGATGTGGAATTATCTTCCACCCATGGCCCTTCCTAGATAACATTCTCTTATGATAGATCGAACAGTAAACAATCTTGTCGACCGATGGCCCCAACCATCTCGGGTTTCCAAGTTTTAAGCTAGTTACCTCGGTCGGACAAGCTCTTTTGGAAACACAACACCACCACCAGGATTTATGAAAGTACCCTTCTGAATCCACCTTTTCGAAGGATCTAATGAATGACATCTCTCACGTCCGATGGTCTTGATCTCCTAAAAAATATTCTACTACTTGACCTTTAAATCAATTGGACTAACTTCATCAAAATGTGAGGTTACCCTCAAAATTCCCAAATGAATTATCCCTAAAACACTTCCTACGAATCCAATGGCTAAGAGTGACTCTGACTTGATCTTACGATTCATGTTCCTTAGGGATTGTTCTATTAGGTTTCTCTCTTTGGACTTAAACACATTCCCTACTTTAGGATTTTATCCAAACCCTCTTTCCAAAATCCTATCAGAAACACACTTTTCTAACACTGCAACTGAATCTCATCCGTTGATTCATATAGACAAATCAATCCTTGTTTTCGATCACCAAACTTCTTTGTTTCCATGAAAAACACAAAATTTGACCCTCCAAGCCAAATTCAACTCTACAACCTGTAACTTGATGCCTTTAATCCCTTCTTCGACTGTTCTGAAGCAAATTAAATTGAATCTATCCATAAATTTTGGGATTTCATTCAATTTCACCATTTTCCCCCAAATTCGTCACAATGCGAAATATGTAAATATGTATTTTCCTAATTCACATTGGGTCTTTTCCCATACAAGATTAGTGTTGAACCTCAAGCTCTGATACCAATCTGTAACATTCCCCAGCTTAACTGAGGAACATTACTTGCAGAAAATACACATAAATTAAAAAAAAATTGATAATAATTTCTTGTAGCTTACCAACTAAGAATTATACACATATTTAACCATTTTTAGAAACACATAATTGGATGCAGCTACAATATGTTGAAATTACATGAATGAAACTAATAATTTCATTTACAACAACAAATAAATTATTCCCATTTACAGAGTAAAATACACATCAATTAAACTCATAATTATCTCATAAAACAAATAAGCATTTATCTTTTAAAAAATCTTATGCAACTGGCTTCTTGGGACGAATGTTCCATCCAACCATAGACTTGTTGATATATATCTCAATAGAAATTCACCCTCAATCTAGGGCTAGGAATCCATAAGAAAGGGTGTCTCTCATAGTCCACTCACAACTCAGATATCCCACAACCCACTGGTATTCTCCTATAGCTATCTTGAATTTTCCCCATCTCTCTTCCTCTTAACCCCCTGAACCCAAGGAATGTACCTCTTCACTTCTATTATCCTATCATGCATCCCATTTATTTATTAGAGTCTCTCTGGTACATGTAACCATGAATCTCTCTACTGAGAACTGAAGGGATCTCACTGCTAGGAAAAACTACCAGGAAAAAATAACAACCACTTGTTATTACAATGAAACTCACACAGGATTTGACTCGTCAGGCCCAACAACCTGGATTTTCAGTCTTTATCTCTAAAAGTGCTCCATAATTTTCCCTCCATTTTTTCTCCATCTCTAGTTCTCTTTTTCCATGTTCTCTGCTTGTTGTTCATGCAAAATCATGTCTGTAAAAAATCTCCTCTTTGGCAATACAAATTTCCTTTTCCCCCAAGCCATCCAACTAATCACTTTTCCCGATAACTATGAGATGTGACTTTTTACACCCACCCTCTTACACGAGTTTAATGATTGGGCTCTCATACCCTCAACTAGAAAATAGAATGTTGTCCCCGAAGATGATAAAATTCAGGAATGTAGGTTTGAATTAATACCCATAAATAATTTCCCCCTTGGACCCCTCTTAGATACTCCCTTCTCTTATAGAAACTCATCCTCCATATTTTTCCATGTCCCCTAGCAGCTAGCACCACATTTTATTTAATAAAATTCATAAATACAATTTTCATATTACATCGCTTTGTCGTAGCCACATATTATATCTACATTTTTCATTAATTAAAATGGGGATTATAGGGGGGATGTTACAATATTGGTACACAAAACTCAACTTTTATTTATGGGTTGATCGAATCACACCCAAGACAACTATAGACCAAAGTCCTTACACTTTGTTGTATGGAACCCTACCATTATGCCTATTCACTTGTAAATTCAAGCCTTGAGGTTGGATGTTGCTAAGGATAAAGTCGATTTCTATCCCTTACAAAATCATTTAGGCACCCTAATCAAACTAGAGGAGGTTAGAAAATATACATTCCAACACCTCCAAAATAAGGAAGACATCATCAAATGTTCATTTGATAAAAGATCTAAATGGTAAATTATAAAGTAGGTGATGATGTTTGACTATGGGACAAAGCACATGAGACCCCATCAAAACACTACAAGTTTGATTCATTATAGTTGGAACTTTACATGATCTATGGATTTCTAGGGACCAATGATTTCATATTGAAAAACCTAGATGGTGAACAACTCCAATTCCTAGTGAATGGTCACCACCTAAAGTTCTTTTGTACTTGAGAAATCTCATCCTTCTTTTACATATGCCACCTAAATTTGATTTTTTTCTTGTATATACCTTGCTTTATTTTTATTTTGAGATTTTATCTTGCTTCATTTTAGTTTTGAGTGCAGGTCCTTTTGATTTTCCTCTTGATTTTGGCCTTTTTCATTTTAGTGTCATAGATTGCCCACTTCTCCTTGATTTTTTTTTGTTTTAGAATAAAAAGTAGGTTTCTTCTCACCGTATTGCTAATTGAAAAGAGTATCATCTTAGGAATCCTTTTGATGAGTTTTTTTCCTAAAATAAAACTATTGATTTGTCTCACCATAAATGAGATTGATCTTCACTAATATTAAGATTAAAGTTCATGAATTAAATTATAAGAGAATTAGTACAAATGTTTCCTAGTGAAGTTGAAACTTAATGATATGATGGTTGATATGGGATGCATGATTGCAACTGTTATTTTCCCAAAACTTGTGATGTGACAATTCCCAAACAATGTTTTTTTCTCCTACAAAGTACATTCACTTGAGAGTAATGAGATACTTCTACACCTTCAAAAAAAAAATCATATTTTTTTAATCCCTTTGATGAATTCTTTGATTTCTAGTTTGTTTCTCCTATGGGTCATTAATTACAAAAGAATCTCATGTTCTTGTTTGTATTTCAATAATTGAAGGCATGCATGAGCCTTTGTGTAAATCCAAGGTTAAACGTAAGCCTCAATTCACATAGCTAAGCCATAATCTAGGTGAGGGACCCACATCACTTTGGCCACATTACTCAACAAAACCTAGGCCATTATTACTTTTCTTTTATCCTTTGTAAATATTAGCAAATATTTTTATATTGCCCCACTTTGTAAATATTAGTTTATACCTCTTGAGAAAAATGGTCCTTGTTAGGCCTCAGATTATCCTTAGTGTAACCTATACTTTTTTCCATGTGTGGACCTTCACATGAGAATATTATATACCTTAATTTACCATGATAAGCCAAAAGTAAGGTTGTATTTATACTCATGTATTGTATTGAACCATGCTTAGATGTTCTATGTATTGGTAGGAGGATTATGTGGTATCTCCAGACCCCATGTGGTTAGTCATGGCCTGTCTTTTTATCCCCCATATCAATATTTGATTTTACTTTCATGGCTACAGTTAACTACCACTTGGTGTTGGTAACTCAACCATGTCATTCATTTATGATTTGGCTTAGGTATGTAACCATATTGGGGTGGATCTACAAGGACACATGATCTAGGGGAGCTACATAGTCTCGTTACCCCTTTGTTTATGATGTAAATTTTTTTCTATTTGTAAAGGTTTTCACACCTATGTATATCACACTTATTATATTCTTAAGCATGTATCCATATCTTATGTATTTATCAGACTATGGCCATATATTATCAGAGATTATTATTCATGTGATTACTCATGTTCACATCTACCGAAGTAGTGTCACTGTTCTCGAGGAAGTGAGGTTGTATTTATACTCATTTATTGTATTGAAGCATGCTTAGATGTTCTATGTATTGGTAGGAGGCTTATGTGGTATCTCCATACCCCATGTTGTTAGTCATGGCATGTCTTTTTAGCCACCATATCAAGATTTGATTTTACTTTTATGGCTACGGTTAACTACCCCTTGGTGTTGGTAACTCTCACCATTTCATTCATTTATGATTTGTCTTAGTTATGTAACCATCTTGGGGTGGATCTAAAAGGACACATGATCTAGGGGAGTTGCATAGTCTCTTTACCCCTTTGTTTATGATGTAAGAGTGTTTCTATTTGTAAATGTTTTCACACCTATGTATATCACACTTATTATATTCTTAAGCATGTATCCATCTCTTATGTATTTATCATACTTCGGTCATATACTATCAAAGATTATTCTTCATGTGGTCACTCATCTTCATGTCTCCCGAAGTAGTGTCAGTATTCTTGAGGAAGTACACATAATCTGAAGCATTGGTCACATCATCCGAGGCACATTTGGGATACTTTTGCACACATGGAAATCCTCTACACATGCCACATTAGATATCCTAGAGTGTTCCTCTTAGTTCACCATTTTTGGAGGTGTCTTCCACTTGATTTGAGGGATGAACCACACATGTCAGGTTTTTGACAGCCATGTCGGTGATTAGGATGATTATTTGACTTTGATATTGACCTTCCTTGATTTGATGGCTTGGTCATGCCATAGAGACTACTATTGATGATTCCTTGAGAACATTGTGAGAATCTAGTCCACTTTTGAGATCATTCTCTATGTTTTCATGAGGTCATTCCACTTCGAGGTTTGATGGAACGTTGTGTTAGGAGAGAAAATTTGCCCCATTTTTTGTGGTATGTTCCTCTTGCATGAGAGTTTTATGTACATGTGGCATATTTGATTTTGTATTGACTTAGTCTCCTTCTTTGTGTGGATGACAAATCTCCTTTCATAGTCTCCTAGGTTAAATTTAAGAACAATACTTATTAATTAATGAGAAGGATGTAGAAGCCTCCTATACAAATAGAGGCTCTCCTCTCGTTCCAAATCATTGTGAATTGTTGGAGATCATTTTACAAGCCTTTTAATAGAAGATCTTTCTTGGATTTTTTGGTGTCAATTTTTGGATCTCTCTCTTTCTTGGTAATTTTTCTTGGTTCATCAAATATATTATTGTGAATGTTCAATATTTCTACAAAGCTACAAATATCGATCCATTTGAAGAGTTACTTAAATACTTGGAGAGGAGATGTTATAGGGTTTGTTCCTTCCTTATTCTCTTGTTAACTTGGGTAAGTACTTAATATATTGCTTTGTTTTTCCTATTTCTTCCTTGGAAATGGTTTTAAGCATTATATTCAAGTCATAGTTTATCTTTTTGGTGAAGGATATTCCCTAGGGGAAACCCTTCTTACAGGGGTTTGGTTTTCATGACTTGTCTTGATTAGACAAGAGAATTGTTTCCCCTAAGGTTCTTGTCTGTAATTCTAATACATAAGCCTTGGATAACCAATTCTTAGAGGGGAATACTTATTGACCCCATATATCACTTGGTGGAGACAAGGCACTAAGTTTAATTCCCAACAACCAACCACAAAAATCATAATATCAAAATTAGTTTATTTCTTGCTTTATAAACATAAAAAAAAAAAAAAAAAACATCCAAAACTATTCTTTTAGTGTCTAGTGAATGATTAATGTTATATATTACATTCTAGACATCTTGTGTAAGGGTTTATGCTTCATTGTTTATATTTAACACTAAGACGAAAAATTGTCCCTCCCTCATTGTTCTTCAAGGATTGTTCTAACATATAGTGGGCTAAATTTAAGGATTTCTTCAAATCTATAAATTAATTTGCAGCATTAGAAATCATATTTCATACATCAAACTACCAACCCCACTTTCATATGGAGCATGAGACATGTCCTCCTCTTCTTCCTGTGTCTTGGGACATTGATCCACAAATAACTTTACACCAACAAGAATAGGGACCCTGGTCATTTTACATTCTTGCATATTAAACCTATGCAATATTGTCTCCATATATTTTCTATGATTTAACAAGAGTTTTTTTTTTTCGATCTCTTTTAATTTCCATGCCCAAAATGAAATTTGCACCACCAAGATTTTTCATGTCAAATTTAGAGGACAACCGAGTTTTTACATCCCAGATAATCTCCTTGTTGTTTCCTATCAGTAACATGTCATACACATACAAGAAAAAATAAATCAAATGATCACCAATTAATTTAAAATACACACAATCATCCTCCTTGCTTCTTGTGAAGCCAAGTCCGAGCATATAAGTATCAAATTTTTTATACCATGACCTTGGTGACTATTTTAAACCATAAAGGGACTTTTTCATCTTGCATACCAGCTCCTTCTTTCCCTTCACAACAAAACCTTATGGTTGCTTCATATAGATTTTTTCTTCCATATCCCCATGTAGTAGTGATGTATTCACATCCATATATTCTACTTCAAAATCAAATGAAACGACAACAGATAACAAAGATCTATTAGAATTTAACTTGGCAACAGGAGAAAAAATCTCAACAAAATCAATTCCCTCAACCTGGGACTAACCCTTTGCTACTAACCAAGCTTTGTATTTCTCCACTTTTCCTTCTACATTCAACTTATTTTTAAATACCCATTTGTTGCCAATGGGATTTCTTCTAGTCGACAACTCCACTAGATCCCAAGCCTCACTCTTATCCAACGTTGCCATGTATTCATCCATGACATTTTCCCATAGTTTTCCATCCTCTGAATCCACTGCCTCCCTGACATCTCTAGGATCGTCATCAATAATAGAAAAACAAAATTTGAACGAAAATCAAGTGGAGTATGTTGGAAGATTGGTTGTTGTCATTGATGTCAACCCTAGCCATTGGATTTTGGACCCCACAGTTGATTTAAATATATAGATATGAAGGAAATTACACATGAAGATACAACACCCATGGATGGATAGTATAAGTCATGCCACTTCTGGTGGTATGTGGCACATCACGTGGATCCTCACGATTGAAGAGAAATGAAGTTTTGAAGATGACAATGTGAATTGAAGAAGAAATTACATGTCGTCCCTAATGTTAAAAGGAAGTGACATAAAGGGTATAAATACATCTCATTATACATTCATTTTTTAAAAGAAGAAAGTTTATTAATGAAAAAGGAGATATAAGTTGTAACACACCTTTTCTGGCTACCAAGGCTTACACGCTCTTAAAAGAAATCTATAACGCCACTTTGTACATAACTCATACAGGTATTATATAATCCACATGCATTTAAACAAATAAACACATTTAAGCTCAGAGTAAAACATATTATTTACTTCTATAATTAACAATCAATAGCGTTTCATATTAATTCATATACACAATGGAAATCATGATAACATAAGCAGTAGAGTCATGCAAAACATGATTAAAGAATAATCAGATACTTATCTTTTAACAGTGGTAGAATCCACCAACCAAGTGCAGGCCTTCCACAAACCTCCCAACCTTAGACCGCACTGCTCATCAGCTCAACAGTGGGTCACCCCCGAGCTGGGACTAAGCTCCACCCCAAGGCAAGGAATCCTAGGCTAGGCTGAGGTTACAGGGAAAACAACATAGAAAATCTGGAAGGATTCTTCCCAGGATGCCATCTTACGCCCACTACTACCAGACTCTCATTTCCCACATGCATGT